>JAQFXU010003860.1:0-14996 GCA_034693705.1 Spatulosminthurus flaviceps
TTATTTTCAATTTATGCATAACTTATGCCAATTAATTATGCATAGCTATGCATGCGCAGGAAAATTTCCTATCGGGTTAGGTCACCAAAAACGTTATTGGTGGACTTTGAATGATTACTATTAAATAACAATTCGTTTTCGTTAAAAGCTATATAAATTCCAAACACAATTATTTTAATGAGTAGAAATTTTTATCAAATTTTCTTATTTGAAAATATTAACTAAAAGAAATGTGTAATCCATTTTTCAGACACTTATTTCTCAGGATCAGAAGAGTTACAATAAAAATTGTATTGGATTTTTTTTCTAAATATCTGTTCGACTGAAAAGGGCCATATTTCTCTTTAAAAACATTAAAACTTAATTACATCGGTGGATATTTGCTTTTAGTATTTAAGATATTATACATTTTATTACAGCATTTTGGGTCCCATAATTTTAATCACGTCATCACAATCACCTCAACTCGAATAAATATTAATGGTTTCGTCCACGTTTAACACCGCTCCTCATATTTCTCTGCGTTCTTTTGTCTAAAATGACAATGGAATCGTTGAATCGAAGTAATTTAGATTTTTTTCAATGGCAATCGTAGCAAAAAAAATTGAATCAATTAGCAGGAAATGCTTTTCCAAAAATATGAAGGAATTCAACTGTTCAACCACAAAAGACGTTTACGATTATTGCCACGTTCAAGGGTGACCAAAATTCAATTTTGATTGGTTAAATTTAGCCGGCCAGGTAAGTTACACTTTGCGATATTTTTTAGCTGAAATTCAAGCGATAGTTTAACGCCGCTTAGTGAAAGTAATTTTATAGGATTGTCTATATGTTTGACTCTATTTAAGTCTCTCTATTTATTCATGAATCAGTACAATAAGACTGGTCTCCCATCAGTAAAACGGTCGCTAAAGTGCATTATACAATTGATCATTTAGATCATCATTATAAATAACAATAACAGCGGAAACAAGTTTTTGTGGAACCATGAGGAGACCAATTGCCATTCAATGAATCGCTGATTGTGAAAAGAAAATGAATTATGAATTGTAATTGCCGCAAAAAATTATTTTCATGCTACAAAAGATACGACAGTTTTGTTTAGCGAAATGGACATTTCATGGAAAACGGCCAGCAAATTTTTCACATATTTGAAAAACAATATAAACAATAACGAGCAGAGTTGTAAACACATCCTATATATGTATTAAAATCTTAATTTTGAACTTCTAGCCTATTATTATATAAGTGAAGGCGCCCGATCTTCGAACGGGAAAAATATTTAGTGTTTGAAGACGAAACATTTGTTTTAAAAATTAAAATGTGCCCTCCATTTTAAGCCGTCATATATTCTGCACAATTTTAATGGGTTATAAATACTAGGAAACTTGTATATATATTAAAGTTTTCGGTTTAAGTCTTGAAGGCATCAATCAAAATCAATCTTTTACTCACTGAACGAACGGAGCCTGAAGCGTTGCAAATAAAAGCACATGACCGTTATTCACTAAAATCTTCATGATGATGATGATGATGGGCGTTGGAAATGTCTCCGGTCAAAACGTTAACCCCTTTAATTTGGCAAATCGGCGCAAACACAGGAGTAGTTAATAAACAGATTGATTTCTGGAGTCTGGAATTATTAAACAGCAAAAAGATGGAGACTTAAGATGGCGTCTACGACATGATGGTAAAGGGGGAGGGAGGGGTTGCAAGCTATACCTGCTATGTGTTAACTTTATGGATTTTCTCGCTGTTATTATGTAGAAATGTTATATGGAAATCATGATGAAGAAATAAAAGTCAGGTGTAAAGGCAGAGAATTTACATTTTGTACATTTTTTTAAGGTTTATTGTTTGCATTTTTTTCTGCATTTTAATTTCCTTTTAAACTAACATTCTTTGAAAAGCATGCTTGAGTATGTGCATGGAGTTTAATAAATTAATAACAATACTCGCAAAATTTCGTCTTCTGCACAAATACAAATTTGAACATGGGAACTCCTCTCTGAAGCTCCGCCATTTCATGAGTTTTGTTCTTGGTAATAATGCTACCCGCTATTAAAAAATAAATCATTCTGGAATTGACACTTTAGTTTGTATTGCAGCCTGCTTTACAAAGGATTGTGTGGGTTGCACAACCACACAAACCTGTTTGACGTCTTTGTAAAACTTTCCAAGAGGGGAAATACCTGTTGTGTGTAGGAACATAGCATGGTTGATGATGACATGACGAGGATCTTTATAGACCCGAAAGATTGTCCTGAGTGGTCTAACTCCCCCTCCTGCTTCCCACTGAGGTGCCCGATCCTGTTGATTCTCCAAGGAAATGTGACTACGGAGCTTATAACGCAGTTATTACAGGTAGAAATGTGTTGGGTATTTATTTTCCACGTTTTGTGAAATCCATTTTTATAAATTACAGCTGCTTATCAATATTTATTACAGTGGTGATACTTTTGCTGGTGTTTCTTGTGCTGGTCGGAGGGATTTTTTTGGAAAAAGGGGGAAGAATAGAAGAAGGGAAATTATTTCTGCGGTTCAAATGTGTAGATTGACGGATGAAGGGGTTGGAAATATCGCCTTAGATGTTATCAACTAGTAAATCAGAACCGAGGAATAAAAGGACTTAAACCAAAAAATATGACCGGGGTCTCTAATAATTTTTCATATAGTTGTAAAATGCTTTTTAACCGACTCGCAACGTTTAAGTCATTATAATATATGAGAAATAAGTTAAGATAGTGGTTGGGTCTCAAATTTCTTTTTCAAATACCTGTAGGGTATCAAAACGCGACCGCTTTATCGTCATAAAAAATCCGTCTCGGAATGTAACCATAATTTTTAACAACCGTGTGTGTCAATCTCACTGAAATAAGTCTTCTAGATCTTACAGAAGTAGTAGTAGTAACCTGTTTCATTTTGCTCTGCATCCTTGAGCTGTACACTTCTCAAGTCTCATCTTACTCAAAGTACCTCTTTTATACCTTGCTATTGTGTAAGTACTTACAATCAATAGTTGTATAATAATAAACCCAGTCCATTTGACAGATCCCAATTGATAATAATGAAATGCTGTAACTACAATCTACATTTTTTCACGTTTTATGTCAGCATTTTTTCATTAAAACATTTTACATTCGGTACAAATCCATTTCCGAATTTTATAATTGCCCTGTGACGAATTGTCAAGTAAAGTTTAAAACTTATTGACGTATTGCTGATAAAGCAAAATACGTTCATCGTCAAGCAAGATATCCAGATGGAACTGAAACCCATCCGAGTCGATCCAAAAAACTTAATTATTTGTAAGCAAAGTTTAGATATCCGAACTTCAAGGTTTTATATGGTTGATGTTTCGTAATTATATTTTCCAAAGCAATCAATTTCATGAAGTGGAAATTATTTTTTTATTACTAAAGATGGTGGCAATCAGATGATGCTTCCAGGTGCCCGATAGTTTCACGATAGTTAAGAGTTTTGATGAATACATTGAGGAATGTTTGGAATATTTCAAGACTAACGATCCAGAAAAGACCATCAACATGATGTATGAAGAATATACCACCCTACAACAAGGGTTGCGGCGTCCTGTGCAGCCAAAACGATGCGCAAGATTTTATGTGCGGAGGTAAAAGATGGTTTCGAGTTCAATGAAAGTAACGAGACACAAATTGAGCAAATCTTTGTAAATAATGAAGTAGGGTAGAAAAATGTTAGTAATTTCGAGTTGTGAGAATAGTCAAGCAATTGTTTTTAATGGTATTCAGGGGGGAAATTTGGATGATGGTCGAAATAATGAAAATCATCATAAAGAGGGTAAAGGTACAGATTAATTTAAACAAATAAAAGAAATTCAAGGTGATGAGGTTGGAAAAAACGTAGCGAATACAACTGAATTAGACAACATTTTAGCACTGGCAGCAGAGAAGGCAGTAATAGAATTGACAAACATACATAAATGCAGCTGTTGAACCATTGGCAGATGATATTCTAAAAGTAATAAAAACGGATGATTTTGTATTGGAGGAAATTAAATTAAAATAATTACTTAAGTTTAACAGATATGTTGGTACACGAGAAAATTAAATAGGTTGTTTATTTATTTCCTAACTTTTATAATTTTTAATCTTATTTTCTGTAATTATTTTGAAAACAAAAAATTTTAATTAAAATATTTACAACTAAAACAAAAAAACGAAAATATTATGTATAATTCCTTTGTTCACGCTTTATTCATTACGTTCTTTCTATTGCGAATGAATGAATTTAATTCAGAGTTAACTTATGGTTTGGTTGACGCCATTTTGGATTGTGGAAACGAGAGTAACTAAACAAAACCTATTTAATATCCGTTATTTATAGCAGGAATCCGAGTCTTCAAATCTAACCAACGTGCTATATTACCAACGTTCCTGGTTAAAAATGACGTATGCCGAATCTTGTGGTTTACACTGTATGCTTTTACCAGCATACTTTTTATATATGTTTACGCATTTATTCTCGGTGTAAGCGTGATACTAGGTTTTTACGTTGGCGTATACTCTGAACGTCTTCTTTTGAAGTTAAAGAACTCCCAGCTAGTTGAGAATACTAAATATCAATCCTCAGAAGTGTAGCTTTACAATGGCGGAACACGCTGATTAATCAGGAACGACTAATTTTCTACGAATTTTTCAAAATAGTTCTTTCAAAATAGTTACTCTATTCAGAATTCCTACTATTTAAAATGGAGTATGAGTGTGGGTTCCGTTGTATGAAAGATCGTGGATTCGAAGAAGTTACAATAACGTGCATTTATCCACGGTTTTAGTGCGATCCTAGGGTCGGAAAATGTTTTCCTGCCTCAACTATAACAGAGTAAAATATTAGTTCACGCTTTAATTACACTTAAATCTTCATTTCCCAAAATATGTGGGGATTTTTTACGCTCCCTATACCGAACAAAAAATATATATAAAATATCGTATTTTGCATGTATTTAAACGGAATCATAACCAATGTTTGCTCAAAAACTAAGGCCCACAATGGTATATCGCAGGTACCGTTGAAATACTATTGACAAGACCTTTCGAATGACATGTGCCTCATGAAAATCCGAGTGTTTCACTTGGGGGGTCCACATTGTGAGATCGTTGTCATCCGCATCTGCGGAGGGCCATCGCTTATAATGCTGAAAAGTGTTTCATTTAAAATAGTCATGAGAAGTAGTTGTAGTATTTTGTTTTCTTTAAAAGTCAGTTGAAAGTGAAACAACGGGACAAAGGGGCAACGTGACATAGTAAATACGTTCCGTGATTATTATTATTATTATTTAAATAATAATTGAAATAAGGCGGCATTAGCTAAGTTTGGTTTTTTTTAAACTTAGCTCACAAATTATTTCAATGGAAAATGTCTTTAGTGGTTTGAATTCATTGATTATGTTATATATTATATACAATATTAAAAATAATCTTTAAAATTTTGTAGCGCTCATAAACTTGTTCCTTTCCTGAAATTGAGAGTTAACGACATCTAAAAAATCAGTTTTTTTCGCTTCAATTAATCTGAATGAAAATAAATCTATACAAATCAACATACTCTCCCATTACTTAGGTTGTAAACTCGAACAAGTTCAATTATGGTTGAAATTGGTCCGCGTGTACGTCCGTAAAAAATAATAACCAATTAAAATAAATAAGAAGAAATTGTGTTATTGTCCAATCATGCGATTGTTTTAATTGAGAAAATTTTCAAACACCACACATAACTATGACGCACATTAATATAAGTTTTTGAAAAAATCGTTTAATATTTTGTAATTTTATAAAATTGTAGTTTGTAAATTATTAAAATGGTGAAAATCATCTTGTTCTTCATTTAGCTCAGAGGAGCTTTGGGGTTAAAAAATTGCTCCTCTAAATTTTGTTCCCAAATTACACCAACGACTTCTCAAGGATATTTTTTCGCGGGAAATACAATTTGTGTAAAATCTCGTACAATCAATTCATCATACCCAACAAAATTGAAGCTAAAATTTTGCCACTTACTAAAATTCACGTTAGTTTTTTAAATTAAAGACAAATGAAAAATTATATCATCCAAACTTTTTTTTTAAATTGACAATTATTTCGCTTAAATTTCTCCTTCATGCTATTCTCACTGCTGCTGAAATTATCGATCATATTCAGGTTTGCATTAATTATTGAAAAATTAGGTTAATTTTTGTTTAACCCGCGAATGTATTGTCGAACTGCGGCCTTTAAAGACTGAAGCAATCTGACTTTGATTTGACTAAAAAATTGGCTGGTAATGTTTGGTTAATTTGGCTACTTTGATTTAATTTAAAAAGCATCAGATTGTTAAAGCTAAAAACAATGGTCACAGAGATAACCTTATTGCCACGACAATTGCAAAAGAATTTTTATCCTTGCGACTGATATGAATGCATTTTGAGAACTGACGCACGCGAGGATGAAGTTTTGGTTAATGTTGATAAACTTACGTAGCTTTTTCATTTCTTTCTTGTTTCTTTCATTTCAAATTATTTTAAAGCTGACAATCAGCTTTAATATTATTTAATTGCGAATTCTGTTTAAAATTTTCTTACGCTGATATAAATAAAAATCATCGCTACGCGATAATTTAATGCCGTTTCCTTCTTCTCCCGTTAATGAAAGATTTTCAGGTCATTTCAAAAATTCCCGCAACAAAAAACCAATATACATGGCCCAACGTAACATTTGTTCATGCCATTTATTGCAAAAAAACATTTTTCAAGCAAAACTAAACTTTTGAAAAAATAAAAATAAAATTTCGAAAAATTATGAAAAAAAAACAATTTCAAAACATTTTGAAAAAAATAAAATTTTGAAAAAAATATTAACTGGAAAAAAATTTGTATTGCAAGTAAACATTTTTCGAGCAAAATTAAATTTAAAAAAAAATAAAAACAACATTTTGAAAAATGTTGAAAAAAATTTCAACTGAAAAAAAATTTTTATAGCAAAAAAACGTTTTTTAGGCAAAAATAATTTTTTTAAAAAAACCAAATTTCGAAAAATTTTGAAAAAAATTTCAACTGAAAAAAAATTTTTATTGCAAAAAATTCTTTTTTAGGCAAACAAATTTTTGAAAAAAAACATTTTCGAAAAAAAAAGGTTTTTATACGGACGAACACGCGGACCGATTTCAACCATAATTGAACTTATCCGAGTGGACAACCTAAGCAATGGTCAAAACAAATTTGAGCGAAATCGGTCCAGTAGTTTCTGAGCATCTATAGCGACACCACGGACGTACGTAAGTACGGACAAGGGTAAATTACTAAGGCCGCTAACGCCGCCCTAAAAACTATACAAATCTACCTCCTAAAGAGTCAAGAAAATAATTTACGGAAAAAATAGAAATGATTGACTTGCTATTTAATAAGGCTGTGTTACACAAAGGGCAGGGTTAGTATGTACAGTCTGTAAAGTGATAATAATATGGGAAAAAATTATGATTTTACCAATTCTTTTTTTCCAAATTATAAATGAATTTGAAATAATTTGAGATCAATGTATTCTGCTTTAATGATGCAAAGCACTTGGATCTTTACGATTTGAATAGATACGACAATATACCCACCCGTTCCCAGATTTGTTCCCGAAAATTATTGGTTTCTTAGTCACCATTTTTCTTGGTCACAATTTCTTATCATTGTGGCCGAGATAGGACGCTGAAAATGAGCACAAACCTAGGATTTTATTTAAGCTATGTCGATTTGAAAAATCGTTATCTTGAAGTGAGCTTGTTGCTAAAGTTTAACACCGCCTACTTAATGCAATGCTATTGCTGTCGTCCTGAAGCTTAAATTCTAATTCCGTGTTGGTGTCACGGAAAGATCGTGAAAGCAAAGCCATTGAAAGTAGAGCTGATTGTCATATTGATTGTAATTTTCAAGAAATATTCCTTTTCAAGCCACAGAAGCAAGGACAAAGGTTTGTTCAACAAAATCCATATTTCATGTAAATAATTTCTGCACCCAACAATTAAAAAAAATCATTTAAACAACGGAGAGACTCGTGATTTATTTAATCTTAATTTTGAAAATACTAATTTGTACTCTTCGTTCGTTTAGAACTAATTATTAAAATAAGACGGTATCATTTAAAATCTGTTTTTAAAAACAACAAAAGTTATTTCCTTGTAAATTGCAGTAAACGGCTTCAACTCAATGATTTTGTCACAATTATAAAAATAATCATCGAAATGTCATAATGTCCTGAAAAATATCTCTTTTTTGAATTTAGAACTACTTAAAACGACAAATTGCTTACATTAATGCAAATAGAAATTATATAAAAACCTCCATATTCCAGAGCGCGGGAAAGAATTTAAAAAGAAATTAGATATGATTGTTTCTTTAATTAAGTCTGCTGATTAACGTACATTAGGGACAAGGACCATGCTCCAACCTCGATACGCATTGGTGCAGTGATAGGTTACAAAAATTTTGAAGCATTTTTGAAAATCTGATGAGTGAGAAAGATATTTCTTCCGCTCCCAATTTTCCCGAGTACCGTGAAAATTGATACAGCGTGGAGGATCTTATTGACAGGGGATTTCAATAGTATTATCCAGAAATAGAATGTGGATATAAAAATTATTGGACAAACGCTACTTGGTCTCTTGATGTTGACCGAATGCTTAAAGGCTGTAATTTAAAGGGATATTAAACGTTTTTTAATTCACGGAACTTTGTTTTCTACGAGTTTGGCCTGAACAAAGCATTTTCTATCTTAAATGCCATGTGGTTCCGACGTATGGCAAAACTGTGGATAATGTTTGCTTCCTGTTTAATAATTTTTTATTTCAATTACACGAACGTCGTCGAACTTAAGCAGTAGAAAAGGCAAATTATTGGCAATTGTATCTGTTAATATTATTTGTTAAATTACAATAACAAACATTACAATACATAATTTTTGTTATGAGAAAAGGATGGAAAATTTGTCATCCAATTAAGGTTGTTTTCTACAAAATGGGGGTCAATGTATTTAGTAAGCAAAAAAATAATTAATAGCATTTAATGAAGCCAGTATTTTAGCCAGCTTGGCTATTTATGATCCTAAGCATAACCTGTAATGTCACGTAGGTGATGTGACATTACAGTGGCATTACAGTGAGGTTACAATATCTACCCAATATTCTTGCTAATTTCAAGTTGATTCCAAGAAATGGCGCTGAACTGATGCAAAATGGAAAAGAATAAAATTTATAATAAATCGGAGGGGTAAAGTTCTAAAAAGTGGGAATCGTATATAAGTACAAATTGAGCACACGTTTTGGACTTGGGAGAAATTAATTACAAATGTATATTGCCAAAAATTTCAAATATATTGAATTTACAAATTACAGTCATGAAACTTCCACCACTTTGATAATCTTTGTGACACATGTAAAGGAATACTGTTCAACATGCTATTCCCAATTATTGAGTATTAAAATTAGGCTATTTTTTCTATTTTGTAAATTGAGTCTTTGTGATGAAATCAAATTACAATTTTCCACGTGATCATTTTGATGAAATTATTTTCAGCTAAAGGAATTAAAAAGTGTGAGCGTCCCAAAAAAAACTTGTACATAATTTCGAGAAGCTCTTTAAAATTCAGAACTTGTGACAAATATACCTCAACTCTAAGGTAAGCTGGAAGGCAACATTCCCATATATTTTTCCAAAAATTTTACTTCTTTTTGTGATTATTCGTCGTTAAACTTTGACATTTCGTCGTTATTGCAGAAAAACAAAGCTGATCTGACAACACGGAGTTTAGTTTTATTTTCTTGCTATATCTATCACTTTTTGTCGACAGTTATTTTTTAGTATTCTAGATAAGGCGGCACGCCCTGGGCGAGCATTTGGATGGTTCACTCTGAAAATTCCTAACTCCAGAGCAAAAATAGGGATAAAGTGAACGACTCTTCCAAATCCAAAAACCAATTCAACTCTCTGTAAGATTGAATTTAAACTTCTTAAACTTCATTTGAGAATTTTCTCCCAATTTTCTTTGGCTTTTGATGTATGCACATTTCCTGGAAGAAAATTTGAAATCTTGGGGTTCTTGCCACAACTCCTTGGCAATTGGAAAACTATGATTCTGTAAACCGTATATAGTAGCATACCAACTTTCAGGGACCACACCAACGGAATAGTCCGAGTGATCTGAGTGGTTAATGTCAAAACATTTATTAATTATTTTACAATCGGCGTTAAACCACAATGACAGTTAGGCGAGGAGTTGTTACTCCAAACTATTCAACCCATGATGCTTAATCGAATTCTCATCTGTGGAAGTTGGCATATAAATACCTAACACACATTGCCATTGGAGGGAAATTTGAATTTGTGCTGGAACCTCAGAAATTTGGCCAAAATTACCAAGAAAAATTTACTGTTATTAGAATTGGTAGTCAGTCTTGATTTTATGCACGAAGAAGATTTGTGTTTGGCGGGAAGATATGAATTTCAGTTGAGATTTTGTTCACAAAGGGAAGACAAAATGAACCATATGTGAATTATAACGGGGTTGCCTGAATAGCTTCTACTTTCGTAGCACTGAAGATAGCTAACAAAAGCAATTCTTGCAACTACTTTGCAGACTGGAAATCTGAATCAATACAAAACAACGTGATTGCCTAAACCGGGATAGTAATTAAATTAACGTCGACGATGCAGTATTAACAAAAACCGTATAATTTGATTATCACACGCTCTTTCCTCCAAAATGAACATAATATAAAAAAAATCGAAATCCATTTATAAATCTAATCATGTATGCTACAAAATCAAATCAAAATTTTATTTTGTCGTAAATTTCAAAATTGAATACGGTCTAAGGGATCGTCGATTCGTTACCTTAGACAATTTGAAGGCTGGGAATTTTTTTTCCAGTTACGTATGGCTGGCTTTTACTATACGCAACATATGTAGTGCTTATTAATGCTACTGCCCTAAAGTTATGTTTATAAGTAATGTTTCGTCAATCCAAATGTAACAAAAGTATACGTAAAATATTTACAGAACTTTGTAAAATCATGGCATATCGGCCCTTCCACAGTAAATCAGCCGGTAATTAGCGTGTATCAATGAATCATAAAGCTTCACCCTTCTAAATTGCTTTGGCCCGTGAGATTTACACGCAATCTCTTCAGCCACGTATGTGGCTGGTGGGGGTTCTAGTAGTAATTAAATTAACCTGCTACACATTTTATTCATGATCTGATTCACAGAGCTGGGCTGATTTTCTTTCTAATGCAATGGGTAGAATAGTCGAACTTCAATTTTGGTAATATAATTAATAATAAAAAATCATAATAATAAAAAATATTTATTATTATTAAATCTTTTTTTACTATGTACCATTTGATACGACAAAAATTGTTGGCTGATAATTTGAAAATATTTCGTCTGTTGTTGCTCTCACTTTGCTTCGTTTTTGTTCGTATTCTCAATATATTTATATTTACAAAAAAAATTGAAAGGGAAAAACTTATCATTGTTTCGCATGTATAATACTTCTGATTACATTTTTAAATCCCAGCGGGAGCATTTTTAAAAATTGCGTAATGGTAATTGAACGGTGACCATGAAGTGCCTGAATTTGCAGAAAACGTAGAATGCCTCCCGAAGCGTGGAGACTTGAGGATAGTGAAAATTTAGGTGAATGTAGTTTTTGGTGTACATCGGAGCATAAACCCTCATATGTACTTTCAATAAAGCCAGGCTTTATTTTTAGTTAGGTTCGGCTAAAATCCCCGTTGATTTGTAATTAAACTATGGATTTTCCCCGTCATTCCGAAAGTACCTAAATCCTCTTAATTTTCACAATGTCTCTTTTCCCAGCTAACATACTGTGAAGAACGTGCTTATATGCTTTTAAATGAGGATAGTCAAAAACCTTTATTTAATAAGAACTATCTGGAATGAGCTGCGCGTGTATGGACTTATTTGGTTTACTATGTAGGCGAATATGTACTTTCGGTGAGTGAAATTTAATAATATTCCATTAGCTAAAATTCCATTACCTTAATTCCCAAGTTCATTATTAATGAAAGGAAGCCTGAGAGTAGTGCTAAGCACTTTAGGTACACTCAAGAAAATTGTTTTTGTAGCTACATTTCCCCGTTCATTTAAAAGCATATACCTAAAACACTCAAGATCACGTTTACAAAAATGCTTTTTTGGCAGAATTTTTAGGTGCGGTCGAAAAAGCTAGAGGAGGGAGTTACGAGGAAGACAGAATAAAGAACATTCTCGAGCAGTGCATTGTTAGTTTCCTCAATCATTAAAGGTCTGCTCAAAGTTTGGCAATATTACCAAAATGTACACTCCCATTGTGAGAAAATATATACGAAAAGCATTCTTATTAAATTCCTACTTGCAATTTAGTCCCTACGAATGGAATGAGAAGGAGCAACACTTTACCTCTACAAAATCCCCATGGAAAAAGCTCATGTGGTATTTCAGTATCCTTGCTAAGGCACATTATCTGCTTTTCCTAATTTACCAGTTGATTGTGCTCCGACATGAAGAAGATAAAAAGATTTTCGAGCCATTGATCCTCCTTTATATTGTGATGTTCACTTTTCCTATTACCCTCCATTTATTTCTCCTTCGATCACATGAGGAATTACCAAGATTGGTGGAAGGTTTGGACGGATTTTTAATCGACTTTCAAGGTTTTAATCATAAAACAAAATTTAGCCTTATAGACACACGGTATATATGTCAATATGTACGTGTGTGGAATGATCGTCCATACATACATGCATGGTTTATCTAATATAATAAGCTCTTTCTATTTTAGAGACTTTCCAAGATGAAATTGTGAGACGGAGAAAGTTTTTAATTTTTGATGACGTCTGTGGTGGATTGATGCTCTCCATTTATAATGTTTTAATTCCCACAATACCAATGTGTGCCTCCACAGTGTTTGTCCTTCCCGAGCTACCTTTTTTATGTTCACTGGGGGTTTTGCAGTGTCCATGCTATTTACCATTCATATTTGTTCCTTATAATGCTCGGGACGTTGATGGTTGTTTGTTTTCCATTGATACCATGGATATTTTATGGCTTATCTGTGCTTAAAGAATTAAGGTAATATTATTATAAGTTATTTTTATTGAATTATTGCGTGTGCTTTATGAGAAACAACAATATTTGGTAAAATGATTTCCATGAATTGAGAAGTAATTTATGGGGTATGAATTTATAGAACAATTCGCGAATTATTAGATTTAGTCATATTTGGAGTTGGAAAATTATGGCTACTAATCTGCGGTAATTAAAATCAGTGGTTTTAGTAACTAAATTTTGTTAGCCCTAGAAATAAAGAATACTGGACATTGGATGACCTTCGTACAGAGGTGTGGTTCCTGTTGGTGTACAAGAGACTGGAAGTTCTTCAAAAACAAATGCAAAGTTTCATGGGACCGGTGATTTTAGCCGCAAGCCAGAATTGTTTGATGGCGGTTTGTACATACGCAGCGTTTGGAGCCATAAGGATGGATATGGAAGGGGTTCTTGCCTTGTTGCTATTTTTCGTATCCCTGGTTGTTCTCCTGATAGTGACCATTATATTCAATACATTTGGTGATTACTATGTAGTATCTACGGCTGTACTTCCAGAGTGGAGAGGGAAAAGAAATTTTTGAGAAGACTCTCGAAGCAATGCAAGTGATACGGTTTTATATTGGGGAGCAGTATTTTGCTGACAAGGGCCTGGTCCTCACAATTTTTGCGACTGTGTTGGAGAATCTGACAAGTTTACTTATGATATGAAATCGTTTAGATGTAATTAAATAACTTTTGGCTTTTTGGTCACGTAAATGTTATTTTATTTTGCATTGGTGAGTAGTGTTTTTTATAATTTTGAGTGTGTGTGAATTTGAAGTAGTAAATTGTTACAAAATCTGTCAATTCTATGAGGACGTTTTTGATTGAATGGAAATTTTGGGATTCTTTAGCTTTGATAATTTGGTGTAAATGCGTTTTATCCGTGTTCGGATGCAATCTCTCCGACAAAAACCCTCCGACAAATTCTCTCCCATATCACAATTCAATAGCGATTGCTATGACGACAGTTTTAGGTGGTACTAACACAGAAATACCTCTGGCATAGTAGTGCTTTCTGATGCAGTTTAGATAGAAATTGAATAGAGTTATATACTTACGATACGGCATATATAGACAATTTCAACTTGGGCATTTCTATTTCTGTATTCGCTAGTTATTTAACGTTCATATACTTAAAGTAGTAAGGTTAGGTTCCAATCTTGTAAAAACTAATCACAAATTAATCATAAACCTGCCCTTCACATGTTCACTGGATGTCTTTGTTCCAAGAAAAGCATGAGAACTTTGAAATATTTTACTTGAATTTTTCACCACACAAGCACAAAATGGGTGTTGGTAAAACCCATGGTATTCACCATGGGACATGGTGACCATGGTGAACCCTCAAATTGGCCGATTTCAAACATAAACAGACATGGTACTGGCAAAAGCTGCCCCGACGAGTTTACCATGGCCATGGTGACCATGGTATGGTTTAGTTCTACAGAATAGTTCTGACAGTGGACCCATGGTGGACATGGTGGCCCATGGTGGACATGGTAACCCATGGTGGCCCATGGTGGGAATGTTTACCTATGGTGGCCCATGGTGGGAATGTTTACCCATGGTGGCCCATGGTGGGAATGTTTACCCATGGTGGGAATATTTACCCATGGTGGCCCGAGGTGGTTATGTTTACCCATGGTGGCCCATGGTGGGAATATTTACCCATGGTGGACGTGGTGATCCATGGTGGCCCATGGTGGTAATGTTTACCCATGGTGGCCCATGGTGGGTATGTTTACCCATGGTGGCCCATGGTGGGAATGTTGGCCCATGGTGACACATGGTGGGTTTGTTAACCCATGGTGGGAACGTTTACCCATGGTGACACATGGTGGACATGGTGACCCAT
>JAQFXU010003861.1:0-14995 GCA_034693705.1 Spatulosminthurus flaviceps
ATTCGGATGATGGAGATTCTGCAAGCATAAACATTCTGAAAACCTCGGATATGTACTCGTTATCTTATCACCTTTCTGTGTATTGAAATACTGCGATTGTGTGGATTTGGTTGTAATAAAATTTAGTAGTGCATAGGAAACGAATAAATATTTGTGTCTTGTACGCATGCAACTTTAACTTGGCACGGAATTCACTATTCATTTATACTTACTGAATTATAATGAAAACTCATATTTTAAACCAGCAAACTCGACTATACTCGAGAATTGGGTTTTACATTTAGAATATTGTTTGAGACATATCACATATACTTATAGTTTCCAGCCTTTAAACATTTTCAAAATGTAGAATCTTATTTTGCGAACCAATAACAAACTGATTTGACCTTACATATTCCTTGTGGGTTTACTCTAATTTAGGGGCATTCAAGTTTTCAAAATATGGGGTGATCGATAATCTATATAAACATTAATTTTAGTTTGTTTTTATATTTAGACTTCAAGCCATTTTTGTTGGAATCCGGAGAATACGATGCCTTTTTTCTTCATTTCTTCAAAGGATGATTCTTTGATCTTTCAAAATTCTGAAAATTCTATTCTTACAGCATACAAAAATACCGAGTACATGCATTCGAGTTTCGATTGCACACTTCTTGACTAAAGACTAAAGGTCGAAATAAAAGCGCTGTGGCTGTAGTGTAGTATAGCATTAAAATCTTAAAGGCTGTATGTTATTGTAATAGCTTTTGTACCATAAGCTGTATTCCTTATATACTCCTCACCAAGGTGAGATTTGAACGATTTGGTCTTGAACTCATTGAAGTAAATAAATACTCACACCTACTGTAAGTACATCCAACTCGGATGCTTTTACATGTATAGTGATTCCATGTGGGAGTGTTTTTAGGCAACAAAATGTTAAGGCCTGGACTTTCTACAGATATGATATGAGAAAGAAATCCCTATATAGTTCCGCACTGTTTCACATGCCCCATAGAAAACAAAACAGACATCGACATTTAACCTATATTAATTTATGCGATGTATAGGTGCGACATTTTATGGAAATACTGACTGAGGTATAGAAGTGTGTTTGTGTTCGTCAACCCTTCAGGATTCAGGAACGCCAAAACATTTTATTTTCAAAAAACTTTCCACCGTTTTAGTGCTAAGAACATGCAATTTGGGAGACTGATTGTTCGTGAGCTGCGTGATCAACACGTAGCCATAGGAACTGAAATGTTGTTTTTCATCGGGCCAAGACCGAGAATTCAAATTCCCCAATAAGCACAAGCACAGGCAGTGCCGCAAAAGCGCTGTTCCAGTGGTTATAGCTTTACATTCCAAAATTGCATTCACTTGTCACGTCTCACGTCATTACTGGAGGATTTAAAGTGTGTGAATTTTGAAAATATTATTTTGTTGCACATATAATCGCAATTCTGTAGTGTAGTCCGACTGCTATAAATTACTTTATTTTGACTGCATTTCGTTACTGTAGTTGGTAGTTGTGTTATCGGCATAATATATATCTGCATCTGGCATAATCTATAAGCAAGACCATCTAATTGGAAATTTAGAATTTAGAATTAGAATGTTATACTATGTAACACGCTTTGTGGTATTGATTCATGATCCCTATACACACATGGGTATTTTCCATATTTTCCACTAGAGCTCTCACGATCAATAATAATTATTACGGGATTCAATGGAACCGTTTTTCGTTCATTGAGATGAAATATTTGGAAATACATGTAGAAGAAATGGAAACTACAAACTGTGTTCCAGAATATTGCTCCTATATTGCTATTTTGTTTGTAATATTGCATTGTCAACTTTATTTTCAGGAGCTGACTTTGAGAAAATCGTACTGCATACTACATCATGGGGTCGAACAAAAAGAAAACTGACAATCTTTGGTTGTCCAACCCAAAGGACCTCATCCCCTCAACAAATCCTTCTGTGGGACCTAATAGTGTTTATGATCGCAATGGGGGCATCATTGTCCGAACTATTGTTCATCTCGACCGTAAGCTAACGATTCGTAATAACTGATTGGGATGGTATTGTTGTATAGTTGCAAGCGTAGGTAGAGCCTTGGATAAATATTAGCAAATAATCTATTATTGGATCGTATAGCATACAAAAATAATCGATCCTACAGAGTTTCAATTTTAATATATGGATCAATTAAATTGATTCCATTTGTTATTAATCGACTCAATCAAATTGATTCAATGAAAATGAAACCCTTTCCACCATTTATAACTGTACACAAGTGAACATTGTTTTCTTTTCCTTTCCAGCTGATAGCGATTTATTTATGAAAGTCGCCCAACGAGCTTATCAAGATCATGAAAGAAGTCTCGTACCCTGTAGCAAATGCGGCCGGAAATTCTTTCCCGATAGAATCGAAATGCACGAAAGAAATTGTGCAGCTAAGAAATTAGGAGAAACTAAATCCGAACATCAAGTCAGAACTCTCAAAGCCAAGCCCAGTTCCTTCACCTCATCCTCAACTGGAAGCAGTTTCAATCCAAATGAAAAAACTCGTGTTCATAAAAATAGTCCTTCGGATAATCGTGTTCGACCGCAGTGGAAATAATCTTGGGCACACTCGCACATTCATTGTACTTCTACTAGCTCATAAAATTCTTTACTCCATGTTTTAAATACGAGCTCCTCTCTCCTACAAATCAGAAATAGCATCACCAATCATACATATACATTCACGAGATCGCGAGAGTGTTAAGATTATTATTTTAAATTTTAATACTCATGTGTTCCAAGAGGTACTCCAACCCTCATTTGTTGAATTTCCTCACGACTTCCAAAATGCCCACCCTTCATTAAAAAACGAAAATATGCTCAGTGGTCAGGTCCTGAAAACGTTCCCGAAAAGTTTTACCCAGATAGGTTAAACCGTTCGGAAAAAATGAAATTGGCTACTGGAAGGTCGGAGTACCTATATTTACTATTACTGTAAAAGTAGTATGTTGGTGTCTAGCTTATAAATAGCTTAGGACTTATACATTCATACTTTTCAGTCAATTTTTACTGATGTTTAATATCACCACTGTTCAATTCAATGATCTGCGCAACCAAATCTACGAAATACCTCAAGCAAGGCAAAATAGATTTTGTAGAGCCATTTACGTCGAAAAAAAGCAGCATGCTGGTGCCAGCTGTGAGCCCCCCTTATACAAAACGAAAAAACGGTTACATGCTAGATTTCGGTAAATTATTGTAGGAGCTCCCCTGCCCTGCCTGCCCTTGTCTAATCCATTCTAAATAAAGTTCCGTTCGCCCCTATGTATGTACAAAATCTATTTTACCTTGCTCTTGCTTCAGGTACTTCGAAAAATTTGTTGCATAGATTTTCAGCAACATTTTTTATTAAAATAAATAAAGGCTTATCCAAATATTCATATGACTGTAAAAAACGTTGTAACATGGTGTAAGCTGTAGTATTTATTGCGCGTTCTCCCAGTCTTGTTTTCTGTATTATCGAATTCTAATAAGTACTAATTATGCAGTCTAATTATTTCCGCTTCCTAATTTTCGTAAACAGTGGAAAAAATTCTTAAAATTTTTACCACAAACACTTGTGGTTTACTACGCTGTTGTACACCTACAAAAAAATAACCGACTCTAATGTTTAGAGTCGGTATGTTTTTTTAGTAATTTTTTTTAGTACATCACTAAACTTGTGCACGAAAAGTCTCAATTTCCATGCCATACCATACACTATATATACCATTGCAATTCGGCTTCAGTATGTCACACTTCATGTATAAGTATGGAGTGGACAAAACAATTTAGTCTCACTTCAGCCCAATTGCTGAGGAGTTTTAGTTTTATGTGCTCAAGAATTGTTATAAGTTCTTTTGCAATTGCAAGTCGTTGAGGCATTCTTCTACATTTTGACTTTTGACTGTCCTAATTCTTAATCCGCAAGTATATTCACAGAGATGAAGATATTCAATGTATGTAGCCATTTATAATTTATAATATTTAAAATTTTAAAAAAATCCAAGAATTTTATCAAAATAACATTCTGAACGCCACCTGTAACTGACAGAACTAGGTAGGAAAGAGCAGGGGATAAGTGCTGAATCCCGCTCTTTCCTGCCAACCACAGTGTCCAATGCACTTTCTGTTTCATTTCCCTCTCTCTCACTCAAGCACACTTCAATAGCTCGCCGTTGAAATACGAACGAATACATACTTGACAGCCCACAGGTCTGTATTATATTATTAAACTGGCGGACACGACCCAACACTTTTTTGCGTTGTCCCTTTAATTTAGGTAGCTACATTTCACCATTAACTCCCCCAAGTCCCATAGAATAAGTGAGTTTGTTTCTTCAGAATACGTTGCACAAGTATAGTGACTTTTAAACTTTGAAAGCGGTTCGCCGGTTGGCTATAGTATTTTATCATTCCAGTACTGAAATCTCGTAATTTAACGGGTGTTGAATTATTATGGTCGCTATAGCATTTTAAACTTAGGGAATGCATATGTAACGATTGCATGCTTTTAGTATAATTGTATGTTTGTGTATAGAAACGATCTGAGTTTAGTGGATGTTATCTATGTGGAACAATTTATTATTTAGGGGTTAAAAGGTGAGTTACATTTTTGTTATTGAGTTTCTTTAATTTGAGCAAAAGGCGTGCTATGATTATTTGAAATCCGTTGGCATCTGTAATGGATTCCTATTGATGGAGGTGGTGTGCTGCTGCAAGTGGTGAGGAGACGACACCATTGCATTGATGTGATCTTTAATAAATAATAATATTTATTTATTTTCAGCATTTCCCTGGAATAATTGGGAAGTTTACAATGGTTTACTAATAAGGATTGCGATAGTCAGTCACTAACGAAGAAGCTGGGGATTTTAGGAGGAGTGAAGAAAACTAACAACAATTTAATTAAAGGTAATGGCTTAAGCCAAATTCACTCATTAGTACGAAAAAGTGTCATGGTGATGGAATTATTTAAAATTATTTGATGGAATTAAATGATGTATTTTGTTTTAATAGATAGAATTCAGATACGTTATAGCCTCTGGCACTGAGAAGCCTTGAGGATTCAAGGAGACACTAACCCTGAAGAAACGCAAGGTTTAAAGGAAAAGGATTCCGTTATGTCAATAAATATTTCCATTCTGTTAGACGTGAATGCCTTCCCACCCGGAGCTGACCTGGAAACCCAGCATAAGCACTTGAAATGGGTCCATGAGCATATTCTGAATTTGGTAACCACCACCGGTTTAGATGACAATAATGAGGCAGAGTACTCAAAGATACTGTGGTCGTATCAATATTACAATTCGTCCAAAGATGTGGACTGTCGAAGTAAGTTTGAGCCGTTCTCTATCGGCACCTTTGAAGCGTTTGAGAAGTCGTCACTAGCAGAGTATGACCGATATCGGTCTTCCTCAGATGTGGAAGAATCTTCCGAGAGCAACAAGTGTTCTTGTTTGTCGAAAGCATTGATGGGTCTAACATCGGATTTGCCTTGGGAAGAGAATATTTGCAAGAAAGCCAAACCTTCTAACATAATATATACTATTTTGAGAGTACCTCGGGATGATGAAGAACTGGTCCGTTTCACGGACGCTAACGAAGACTACCTATCTAGTCCCAACTCACGGAATGTCCTTAATGCCTTGTTGCCATCTGCCTTCGTGAAAGCCTTTCATGGAAAGTATAACATTCAACTGAATTTCATTGACACGTGGGTTCTTCACAAGGAAGAAAATCTTGAAAGTGGTTGGAATGGGACGGACTACTCGAAAAGTATTGTCAAAGTTTTGGATTTCCTCAACAAAGGCTCTATCATTCCATTGCAAAAAGCCCAACCAGCTCCACCCGGATTGCCATCTTACTTTAACTTGCTGAAGAATTCCCTAAAAGCTGCAACTGCCGCCAAAGCCACGCCTAGTTCTGAGAAATTATCAGCTGCTCAGAAATTACTTCAGCATAGCAAACAGATGGACTCCGCTAAGTCAAATAAAACCAGGATAATGGATTCATTGAACATATCATTGAACTCCCAGCGGAGTAGTCACCGAAGTAAGTGTAGGAAAGACAAATCCAGTCATGAACTTTTTAAGGAGAACCGAGGACGGTCAACGCAGAAACTGTATACGTCCTTTCAAGATAGTTTGGGGATCACGAGTGCGGATTCATCAGCTTCTGATGATTACGGGCCACAGGTTTTTGGGGGACATCAAGAAGCTCAATTGACTAAATTTATAACTCATGTCAACGCGAAGAAAAGTTGTCTCAACACTCAGCGATTGATGAAACCCAAGAATTATGCTACTCACAGTTCTCGTAGCAAATGTATGCAGCCACCAGCACAGAAAAGACTTAGAAGAAGTAGCCCACCACGATCGTCAATTGATGGAGATTTCGGTATTTTAAGTGGGCCATTGCAGTTTTCAAGAGCTGCCCAGTTGCTTGGGTTAGCCACTTACAGAGAAAGCAAGAAGTGGCAATCTGCTTTGAAGAGGGAGGAAGATGAAAGAAAAGTACTGCTGGAGGAAAGAAGTAAGGTCCTTAGTAGTTTCACTACATTACAACGGCTCATGAACACGAGACTGAGCATTTACATGGAAAAGCGGGATCTCAAAGATTGCACCGACTTAGACCTCCTCTTACCTGCAATCAAAGACTTTAAGGAGCAATGCATTACGGATGAGAGTCTATGTATCCTTTCAATTTGCCAGACCATCGTGCCGTTCATAGTAGAAAGGCTTCAGAGGAACAGTATTATCGGTCAGCCAGCGAAAGAGATACTGGAGAAAACTTTGTACATTCCAATCACAGAATTGAGAGGGCTTGTTCTAAAAACGAAAAATGACGATGCTGAATTAGCCAAGATTTTTCGGGAATGCCAGATACAAATTCTAATTCGGATGGAAGCCTCTTGGCTGATACCCCAGGAAGTCGATACGTCAGAGACCCTCCGTGATGAAATTGTTGATTTATTAAGCCTTCTGTCAGTGTATATTAAGAAAGAAGTCGACGACTTTTTGGCTAACGTGATCGTTCAAGGGTAACATAAAAGATCAGTATGAATTACCATCTCGCTCAACCTTTCGTCTTGGATATATACCTTTTAGTTTTCTGTTGATATTAAAAATAGGTATATGGAAACTCATTCCGAGTTGCTCATAAGACTTTACCGGGGTCTGAATTTGGATCCACCTCGTAACTTGATGCTGCAAGTCACTCCCAGTAAATCTATACGAAGTCGATCTTCTTTTCAAGGATCTTCCATTAAAAGTCCATTCGGAAGTAGCGAGTCTTTATTTGTACCGCCACCAACGCTCGCGAGCAAGCAATTGGCAAAAACTAAAGGTAATCCTTTGAAGCGAGAAGATTCATTTGTCAGCACAAAGTAAGTTCTGTTATTTAATTTCAGTCATTCTAAACTTTAACGCATAAACGCTTTAAAAGCTTTTGTCGATTATCCAAATCTAAGATATTTTGTCTGACATTTTATTTTTGTACAGAAGCTCAGCCCGATATGCCAGCCATGTTTACGTAAATAATCCGAAAAAAATGGTGATGGTTCCTAGAGGGAATGTGAAAAAGTTAGGTACGTCTCCCAAATCTCCGAAACCTGGAAAATCATCCCGAGTGCGGAGACAATTGTTTGATGATAATGGATTGCAGAAAAAATCTTCGTCAATCCTAACACGCTTATCCCGGTCACCTTCTCTTGGACCATCATTTAAATCTATCGGGGGTTCACCTCGTGCGAGACCTTTGAGAAGCAAGCGAAAATTAAACCTGGATGACGATGACGCTGAAATGGGTAGTAAGTTTTCTAACCTGGCATCCCCGGATATGTTTTCTCGTTCTAATGGTAATTTCAAATTTGCAATTAAGTTGGGTTTTGGTTGCGTAATTTATATTTAAAACTTGTCCCTTGTTTAACTGATGATGTGCTTTTAAACTTTAGACAGCCACATTTTGTGTCCGGCGACTCCATCGGATAAATCATCACATTCCGCGAGAAAACGAAAACTCAGTTCAGTTGGTAAATCAAGCAGCGAAAAAGTGATAATGGAATCTCCCGAATGTCCGAAAACTGGTAGTAAGTTTAAATTAAATTTAGAATTCTTAACTGGTATGTCGGCATGTGGGACACTTCAAAAATGATAACCCTCACTTTGTTTCAAGTAATCTGATGCAAATAATTGTATTCGAAACAGGAAATACCAGGTCTTTTGCTCAAGGTCTAAATGCTTTTTCATTCTATTCCACCGGGAGTGAAACCTTCAAATCGCGAGCTTGGGAACAATCGGGAAATAAATTGATGGCAGCTAAAATCAAGCGAAAAATTGACAGCTCATCCTTCATGAACTCCGGTTTGACTCTGAGTGATATAGAAATCATCGGTGGAGGCAGCGTCGGTTCACCTGAGTCAAAGTCAATTGTTGATGATTTTCAATCACCTCAACGAATCACTAGACTGAAGAAGAGTCCTGATCTTCAACAGCCATGTTGTAGCAAGTCCATGAATGCTAAGAATGTGGAAGTCGCGCAGGGGAATGTAAATGCCAACATTGAAGCACTTATTCGGGGGGCACCGTCTATGGCGCTGCTGAAAACCACACCTAAAGGAGCGGCTGCAACACCAACGAAAAAGATTTCATTCAATTTCGACGAAAGTCTCATAAAAACTCCAAATCGCAACAGTCCTGGTACTCCCAAAAGCATACTGAAGACTCCAAGCAGAGGGGAAGGATCCGGCAGAAAAGCCAACAGCGTTGCAGGAACTCCCCCAAAACCAACACATTTTCAACCAGAGGCTCAGTCCGTAAAATCATCCTCAGAAGCTACCTCGAACGACAATTTGACTTCCGGAGACCCAGTTCGAAGTGCAAGCTCGTCGATAGGGTCTCAAGAAGCAGTTGTCGAACCTGATGCATTAAATATTCTGCCCATTGCTCCTCTCGCAAGTAATGATGGTCCTCAAGGTCTAGGTATTGTCAACCTTTCAGAACTTGGTGGTGCATACCCAATTTCGGAGCAAAATTATCCTACGCAATTAGCTGAACCGTCTTACATGAACCTCTTAAATTATGGATTGTCCGAGTTACCGCAGGAAAGTCAGTACCACCTACCTATGATGTACCAGACCCAATACGTTGCCTTAGGCTTTGAAGAGAACTACATCGCGATGCCTGCGAATTACCCCCCGCAGTACGTAAATCAGAATACAGAAATCCCTGAAGTGTTAAGTAACGGAGTAGTGCAATCAGGACCCTCGCATCACGCTGAACATTCTTCAGTAACGGCCCTTCAAGATCATACACCTTGCACAGAGTCTAACGAAAGCGCATTTTGACTGAATTTAAATTCCAATAATTTTCAAGCACTGCAGTTCCACACTGGAATTGTAAACTTGGTGGTGTATCTTTAGTGTATTAATTCAGTGACGTTATATACGTAATTAATTTTGTAGCGGTTATTTTTGCAGGATTGCATTCCATTGCAAACAAACAGATTTGTTATAACATTTAGCCTTGGCATGAGATTTCTAGAATTTGCATATGTAGTTAAATAATATATTACCTGTACAAGCATGTTTGCTATAAGCATTTTACAAAGGATACGATTTTTCGGGGTTTGACAATATTATAATTATTTATTAATATTTTTCACGGCAATACAGACTGCAAAGTTATAGAAGTTTATTCGTGTTTTGCCGTTTGGGGCCACGATTAAAAAATAGAAAATACGAAAATTGTATTCATTTGATACTTTAAAGATATTAAAATTTAAAAAATACGTTGTGAGTGAAGACTAATACCGTTCAACGATAAAATGATGAAATATTGTTTATCATACCTGTACAAAGGGTGGGTTTGCCAGCATAATAATGTTTACTTATTATTATTAACTTGTTAATACTGGGAAATCTGTGGGTGAATTTACGCACGGGGGTTATATCATTGTATTTTAACGAGGGTAAATAAAACTGTCAATGTATAGCTTGTGAGTTTTTATTCAGCTTTCTTTTAACTCATTCGATAATAATTTCAATGCAAGAAATTTTGCCAGAACCATTATCCATGATGGGCGTTCCATGCCTCAGAAAAAGTTGAGATAGAAATAATTTTGCCTTTAATAATAATAATAATTGCGGGATTTGCAGCACTCTTCTTTTCGCTTAAATCTATTTATAACTTTTCACATGTGTCGTTCATGGTATTTACTGCATTAATTTATCACGTAGCCCATTACCTTTGCTCAAATTATGATTTCAATCTTTTTTCCTAAATTTATTGGAAGGCCAGTACTTAACAAGCTTGACTAGGATAATTGTCGGAATGTGATTACAGAAGTGCAACAGTGAAAATAATATACACAATTAAATAAATAGTGAATGCAACTCGGTCCAAGAGATGTGCTAACCAAGCCCAATCAGCCTGGTAGGGACTCGTTACAGAGACCAATTTCCCCTCATCTCCAGAATTTCCTACTTCGTCTTCAGAACTACTTGATGTGTTAGGTCGGGGATCCAAACAAAGTATTCTCGACACCCAACTCTCTAAAAATACTTGAATGAATCCAGGTAACGGCACAGGGGACGTTCTTTTTGCTGCAGCTAAATACCGGAGTCCTATGGTCCATACAAGGGCTACAGACACCATCAGAAGGGAATCTCGGAAGTAAAGCACTGCAATGCAAACCAAAACAAGTGTGTAGAAACCTGTCCTTAAAATTAAATCTGGAATTTAAGCATGCTCATATAGTTCAACTTACGAACTAGGGGTACATTATCACCATTGCTGGGGATCATCAAGTACACATTATAGAGGTACATACAGTTTATGAGAATCACAAACATTATCAATGCCAATCTCTCGGTAGCAATGGGACGTATCCAAAATGATATAAGAATCGCAGCAGCTATAGCTAAAATACAAACGATCAATCAAATGTAAGTATTTTATCCCAACTGTAGTGTATCTGTACTTTATTTTTTGTTTACCTAAAGCAGGGACAACTACCGCAGCCGTATGTGTCGATGGATGACGCTGTATGGTCAGTGTCAAGATAATATCAATGTATGGACTGTTAGGGCAGCAAGCATAGAATGTTTCCCTTAAGGTGCATTGAAAAAAGGAAATTAAAAATGTAACTACATACAGACAACCAGACTTCCTTGAAAATGGTGATAACTTACCTTCGGGTTATAGAATTTGAGACCAATTTCCATTCTCTGTTTTCTAACCATTCCCAATTGTCGATCTATGACAAAAGAAGACGCAATGTGGTTACGTTTTTCATGACCCGCATAAATGGCAGCAAACTTTTATTACAATTATTTATGCTATAGATTACTTTGGAAAAGTTCGTCGGAAGCCGCACGTCAATATCTTCGCCACTGTGTGTCCAGGAACCCAACACAATATTGCATGTCTGAGTATCGTAAGGCCATCTCCGCAAATCAGCTACACAGCCTACCTTTAAAGTTGCTGGGGGTACCCACACAAGCTTCCCAACGTTGTACGCAATTACTCGGGTGTTCTTGAAGTGATCAATATCACTGTCATAGCTGAGGTACAAAAAATTAAAATTATCAAGCACTACTGCCAGGGGTATTTTCTAGCAAACAGTTCGCTTCGTACTTGTTGTAGACGCTGATATCCGGTTGCCACACTTCATTTGCTGCAAAATGCATTGTAGTGATGTTGCCATACGCTGCTGGATCCCACTGCATATGGTCATCGTTCCAGTACTGAAAGAAGTAACAATTTGTTGAAAAAATTGCTTTGGGGTTTGCAATTAAAACTTGCTAAATGCAAATAAAATAAATTACCAGAACAGCCCAAGAGTACAGTGTGAAGAGAGATTTCCTTTCGTCCTAAAAATCCGTATCCCAAAATTATCAAAATCTTCAAGTGATATTTGCTTACTCATACGCCCTAAAATATTCCAATAATGTATTAGAAGTTAATTTTAGCAATTCTGACGAACAACTTACAAACTGGAATCCACGGAGTAGCATGGAGAACTCCACAATTGTAGCATTACTGTGATGCTGGGACGGTCTCGCATTAGGGTCGTATCCGGTTTTTAGGACTTGGCGGAGACGAGTATAATCTGAAGCAATTATTAGATATATTTTCAAACTAAAATAATTATTAGTGGTCAATCAATATTTAGCTAGTAGTGTAGTACAGTAGTAAAAACAACAAACCATTCATATCCGCAGCTTGAACCCCGAAAATTAAATCGGATGTTGACATAAAAAATAGTAACGAGGCAATGCATTTTAAAATCCAATCCATTCTTAAAAAAGGTTGATAGAACTTAAAATTTATTTCAGCACTGAACACAAATGTTAATACCAAGAGGTAGATTTAGACTGTCCAGCAAAGGCAGAATAAGTTGATGGTTCCGATGAGATTTTGGAGTTGTAACAGGGAAAAAAATGATACTCAGCAAGATTAAGTTTCCTGTGACGCCCCCTTCTTTATAACAATTCCAGTTCATAAGGAAAATTTGTAAATCCAATGCATGTGTATTATGTATCTGCAAGGGTCGTTTTGCTTGAGCATGACTTCTAATATACACAATAAATATATTATATTTACAATATAATATAGACACATAACTGCGTACATAATTATGACCACAATGGTTCAACCTCTATTTAAGCAAACCATACTGCTGGTAAAATAAACTACCGACCTGAGAAAGGTAACCCCGGTAATCCAATAGGGTACACTTATTACTGACATAATACAATACAGGGGTTGTTAACTTTCTATGTGAACGTTATTTGTTGAAACTAAATTACTTGGGATTCATTATTTTATCTGGATAATTTTAGCTAACCTTTTTTCAAAAAGAGTGCAGAATCAAACCAAGTTTGACTTTGGACTAGCAACTGAACCAGTAAGCCATTTGTGAATTGAAAATGTTATGGAGAATGCAATGTATTTTCATTTTCCATCCATGAATATTGTATGAATTTAATCCACCAACTTTCACCAATTCTCATTGTCAGTGCCTTCATGTCTATATATTGTTACGGGTTCTTGCTTTGAGGATTTTTAAGTATCAATCAATTCTTAATTAATTGCTCCATCGAACCAGGTCTTCAAGAACTTTCTACAGTAATAGAAATGATAGATTTATTAAAGACAGAATAAAATAATAATTAATCTTTGGAAATGAAAAATCTTGGGTTTACAGTAATAACTCCCCATGAGGGATAGCCAGGCGATGGGTTTTTTAAATAAACAAACAGTAATAATATAGTTGCATGTCTACGGGTAGCTGGCAAGTAAACAGTCTGCCGGGGTTGCTGCACCAGATCTAAATGTAGGTCATTTTTTGAGCGTTCACATAATGAGTTAACACCCTCTGTACTGTAGTATTAATCAGATTCTAAAATTAAGGGTACAGCTGTCAGTGCACGCGTAAAGCTATGGATTTTGATTGATTAAATTTCATTCATTGATTACCTCATACCGCGTAACATGGCGGTTTCGTAAATGATAGAATGAGGAAATCCAAAAATTATTGGTACTAAACCCGCAAGTACATTATGCGATGTGCTATTTTAGTTTACTTCTCACTTTCCATTTGTTCATCTGGCTACTATCATATGATGTCATTTGATTCATAACTGTACGCTGGAGTGCAAACACCCCTGGAACTATGCCTTCTCACAGCAGAAGCAGAACAGGCACAATGGATTGTTCAAGTTCCCAGCTTCTGAGCCCCATACATTTTTATTCCAAAGTACTTCAACATTTTGTTTCAAAAAGTTCCATTATCGTGAAAACCTTTCCTATCATTCACTTAATGCTTGTAATTTTTACGACTGAAACATTAATCCTCGTGATACGCCTACAACGCAAATTTCATTCGGCAGTACCATAATGCAATCGGTAGACATATTTTAGCCACATGGTTTCTTATTATAATTAATTATTAGGTGTGAAAGTTTTTGATTGAATATACATACAAGAAGCCATGTAAAATTGACAGCATTGATAACAAAAAATGTTGGAATGTCACCTGCGGACCTGCGTCATGTTAAAACTAAAACTAGGTGGCACCAACCTAAACGGCAAATGAAACAAATGTAAACACAAGGTAGGAAATGGATGCTGTAAATGTGACACGGGAGAGTCCTGAGTCCTTTTATTGTATCTCACACTTGTTACAAATCCAGCTTTTACGCCTTTGTCGCTTCGGCGTATCCCCTTGCTTCTGCTAGTGCAGTGCTAAAAGGATATGGGCAGAATCCTAGAGGTGAAAGGGAGAAAATGCGTAGGAGTGCCTGAGAGTTGTCCGAAGTTTATCAAACGTTTATGCAGGAATTTCAGTTGACCTAGCATTTTGCGCCCCGCTGTCAGCGTCCAATTCATCTTATCCAGTATGTCCATTTTGGAAATTTTTTCTCGTAGGTATTTGAAGAACTGAACTTGTTCGATGTTTTTTTCTTCGAGAGTTAGCACTACATCATTTTCAGGATGTTTGTATGGTGATCTAAAAATCATAAATTTGGCCAATTATTATGGATGACGTTAACAATTTAATTTCTACAAAATTAAAACCCAAATATAGCAGACAATGCAATACGCAATCAATTTATAAGCAACAACTTACAAATGTACCCTTTCTTTAACCATACAATTAATTAGGATGAAGTAATTTATTACGGTTGAGTAAAAAGGAGCAATGCTGTTAATGGGTATTAATTAATCATTACCCTCAAAGTAGAATAAAATATTTTGTATATTTTTACAAACATTTGTAACTATACAATCGCATTTCACAAATGCGCAGATATGCGTATGTATGTGTATGTACGCACACGTGCAAAATTGCAAGCGGTATTCCTTCCATTTTTGTATACCTTCTACCTTCTGAATAAATCCTTGGGAAAGTTTCAAAGAGGAAAATATTGATGGACTGCCTGTGCAGCAACTAGATTTGC
>JAQFXU010003862.1:0-14986 GCA_034693705.1 Spatulosminthurus flaviceps
TTTTGATTTGAAACGTCTTCCCGCTCCCCCACATATTACAATTATTATAATGGTTATAGAATCATCTGAGCCACTACTATATAGATTGGCAATCTATGCACAATAAAGGCACACAGCCAAGTACCTATGAATGGGTACTGTACTTAAATGATGTAAAACAAGTGTGAACTCTCATGCAAATGAAGCGAGCTAGACAAAGTGACGCTTTCTAAAAACGATGCCGCACCTTATGCCCTTTTGTACAAGAAAAAAAAATATATCAATGATTTGTCCAACTCCTTTCCATACCACCACCGTCCGTCCGTCCCTATATACTTAACCCCTGTTGTGCATTATTTATTCCTTTAATTACTTTCATTTGAGCGGAGGGAAGAAAACTTTTTTTATGTGGATGTGATACGCATCTAATAATAATAATTTAAATAATAAATACTATAAAAACATTTTATAAACTCCATTATTTCTTACACTTCACTCTCACAATCTCAAGCAAATAGGCTCACTCACTCCAACCCTTCCAAAGATAGAGTCAACTCCCATTTTTTATTTTTATTTTATACTGCTTTATCCCAAAATTATTTGCATTCACATCATTCACAGCCAGACAAACAATCGTCTAAGGTTTTTATATTTTGACAGGTAAAAAGTCTCGCTATATAAGACTTTAAGAAGAAAATTTAAAACCCCGAAAAAATTATTAAACCTTGAGACTATTTGGCTTTGTCACCATGTACATGGTATCATGTAATCCTTCAGAAAAATATGCCCTTTCAGCTTATATGGCAACAAAGGACGAGAATCCACTAAGAATTCAGAATGTATCGTATGGTGAGGATCTCATCTGAAATGTTCTTGCTTGAGGGATTACTAAATGGATAATAATGGACTTTACATGCGATGTAAGATCTGTATAGTAGTGCTGTTTAGTCTGTTAGCCATTAAGCTACAAGTTTTTTGGGGGTTTACTTAAGCGAGTAAAAATACCCATAAAATATACGCAGGGATTGCGAAAGATTGCTCAGCATGTGCAATCGCACTCTTATCATCGGCTTTACTTGTAACTTGTAATATTTGCAAAGCTCTTTATATGATGACGCCCATGCTATACATAATGAAGTTGGCCGGTCTCTTTACATTCATTTCATTTCACCAATGTATTTTCTATGGACACACATACTTGTATTTTGCATACACTTGAGCTGGGGATAGCCATATTATTGGTCTTTCATTTTTTCTTTCGATAACTCGACTGACTATAACAAGTATTTGAACTTAATTACACGTCCCATCGATTTTCTCACTTAAGTAGTAGCTGACGCTTGTATGTACTTGCCTGTACAAATGAACATAGGTACTATCCATTACATTGGTAGTAGTGTCACTTTTGCTTTGACTGTATAGTATCAGCGTGGATGATAAACTTGGTGAGGTGACATGATCTTTTATTGCTACATCGAAAATTCCATGTTTGCATGCTTTCATTCATTCCTACATATGCATAAGTGCCTATACACTATTGACATAACGATTGGTGGCTCCGCTCAAAATTTGGGATTTGTTCTTACAAGTGAGTGAGTGAGTGCAGTTGTAAGTTGTAATAGAGAGTAAGTAGAATTCTATGAGAAGCTATGTTGAATTTCAAGAAACTTGGTCAGTTAACGTGGCACTCGTGGACTTGCTCATGCATAGCCACATAATATGCACAGATATAATATTGATCATACTTTTGGGCTATTATGTGAATATATAGTGGAATAGGCCGTTGAAATAAAGGAAAGGTGTGGACACCTGTTTCGTTGCTCTTTACCTCTACACATCAATGGTAGACTTCTTAACCTTACAACTTGAACAAACTATCATATATACATACCAAACTATATGTTCCTACACTCTTATACGCGATCTCCCTCTAAATTATACGGAATTTGTGAGATCCTATAATTTTTTTGATTTTATTCTTCAAACTACGCTTGCAATTACCATGCGGGAAAATGCTCTTAAATTGTGCAATGAGACTGACTGTGAGTATTTGAATGAGTGAGCCAGTAGTGCAATCCATATGAAATGTATGGGGGAACAAATATGCTCGCAAACCCATGTAATGTCCTTTAAGTATTGAACATATAGAAAAAACCACATATTGTCAACTCACTGTCTCAATGTAACTTTACGCACTATGATAATTTTTTTTCTTATGCTAAATTCATAGTATTATGGCTCATGGTATTTTCCTAAAAATCACCTCAAGTGGTTGACATTCAAATGTAAAAAAATCTAGTTCCACATACAGTGCACATGCATCATTGTTGGATCACACGAAAGGTGCTCTATTAACGCAATAATAATCGTTCATTTAAAAAAGGATTTTTAATAGGAGCCCATTTAGGTATGTATGTTTGTATTAGCGAAATACGTTATGATTATTAAAGGTGATTGTTTTATTTTTTATTCGAGCGAGCTAAGAAAGTCATAGCTCTAATTCTCACAGAAAAAAGAGTCAAGTGTGTTCATCAAGAATGTCTTGAGAGTTCATAGCACATGCGATGATTATGAGTGGCATACGCATATGTACATTTGTATAATCCTCTTTTTTTCCACCCATGCTAAAGCACACTTGTTGCCTTGACTGTAGGTGGGATTGAAGTAATACTCTAATTAAATTCCATGGATACATATAGATACATACGTTAGTGCACGTAAACATAAAGAATAGGACTTGTGCATATATATTTATAGCTTTCTTAAAGACAGCTGTTTTTTATTTTTGCAGTAGCACTAACAACCAACCTCACCTGTATAAGAATAACCATATTCCACTCCTATTTATTACAGCTACATTGACCGTTAGCATGAATACATATACACATTAATAGGACTGTCCTTAAAAACTAAAATAAAAACTCATCGTCTCTTTCTCACATAGGATTTTCCTATATATTGCCCATAGTCCTATTTACTTCCATGTAAATACTCTGAAACTTACGAACGTGTTGGGCTCATGAAAATTAATGTGTTTAGCGGTCTTAGCTTATTCGCCTATACAGATACATACGAACACGATATTTGCACACCACCAAAGTAAGAAACCTCAGGTGGGAAGTTTGTTGCATGTGGCTACATTTAACCAGGTAGTATTACTACAGAGTAAAGTTTACACTGTAGCAGACTCTAATTTTTGCCAAGCAATGTAAGTAATGCCAGTTGGGTCCCATACTAAAAATTCATTGCTCTGGCATGTTACAGAAAATACAGATCGTATAGCAGACTAAATGGATTCCTCTGTATTAAATATGCTACCATGTGAATTTAATATTTACAAACATTATTTCGTGTGCTTTATGATTTGTTATTTTTCTTTCGTAAAGATTTTTTTCAAATAGATTTTTTTCTAGTCAATTTATATGCATAGGAGGTCAGTACCACAGTTTCTGTACAAAGGATATAAGGCTGTGTGTATATATAGGCACTACAAAAACACAACAGCTATAGCATGTATTAAAGCAAGATTTGATTTGGCAAGCTCAGAGACGTGTAAAGTACATACGCATAATGAAACATATGCAGTTCTTTACTCCCTACACATAGAAAAGACAAGTAAAGGAAGAGAGCCAAAAGAGGCTTTTTAAAGGGAAGTCTCAAGTCATTGACAAGTATGTTGAACTATGTATGTGTGTAAACCACCAATGAATAACATGATGTTTGAAGAGGAGATGAGCCATTCATAAGATTTAATCTTCTTCAGCATGTGTAATTACTACACTTTAAAAGTCTATATGTGGAAAGTAAATTGGAGTATGGTAGACACACATATTATAGTGCGAAAATGTTATAGTAGTGTTGAAGGAAAAATCCAACATATGTGCTGATGAGTAGTGTAATTACCTTACAAATAGAAAGAAACGTTATTGCTACCATTATCGTAGTTTCTATCCATCCTTTTTTATCATTTATCAACATACAAATTTTATTTAAATTTCCAATTGCATGGACAATTGAATAAATAGAAAAACTTGGTCATTTTCACACTTACTTTGAAAATCATTCAATTCTTCTCTATATCTCGTATGTATAACGAATAAATAGTCCATTGTAATTAAACTTGTGTACCTTCTGTGCATATGTTTGTATATTGTATATCTATACTCACGGCACGAATAAAGTTCACTTGGTTACTTTCAAAGTTGTTGCTATGAATTGTGATATGCAATTCTAATTGGCAGATACTGCCAAAAAATTGTTCATAGTATACTTATTAGAAGAGAATCTATCAATGTGTAGTAGAACTTAAGGGCTGTAGTTGTATAGTGATAGAGTATAAAAGAATTCCATTTAAAATATATACTTAAGTGACTATAGTGTTGGGTGAGTTTTCTAATTGTAAAGTAGCTGCGTACATTTTCTTCCTCTGCTACTTGTTCATGTTTATACTTTGAGTAACGACCACTAACTTGATTTCTGAGACTTTTCAATTTCAAATGAAATTCAACTCACATAGACATAAGAGTGTAGTTTGTAATAAAGCTCCCCAAAAATCTTCATGTGTAATTAATACTTGGACGGAGACATGGAATCACGTGCTACTATTAAGGACCGTAAAGAAGGAATCCTTTCAAGAGATAGAACTTTTAGCACACCTCTTTATATTTAATCTCTCTCTTAAATCTTGTCAAACTCACCACCATGCGTTTTCATACGAATGAAATGATCTATATAAGCAGGGGGGACTCAATCATAAAATCCTTCAACTTTCATTAGGACCTTGAGAAAATAAATCTTTAGATTTTTGTCAAATCGAAAAAAAACCTCGACTTCAACTGACCTTCTCGATTCTGATCTGAGCTCTTGATAAAGTGTTTGGGTGAATATTGTACTTTTTCTATGCATATTGCTCCCTGTCATCCCCTGCCTTTGATAAGGATATCTATACATACCACATACAATGTGATCTAGCCATATGGATATTTTTTATACAAGTATGTATGTAAATAGCTAATGACATTTTATTAACGATTTATGAACAATATCCCGGCAAATTCCTGTTTATTTTTCTACTCAGCCGAGCAAAGGAATGTCATATTATTTTTATCAAAATAAACTTGTTTGGATTTAATCGCTTTTTTATTCCTTTGTTTATTTTTAAAATCCATTACTTTTTTCCTCTCATCTCTCCAAATATTTGAGGAGGATGTTTAGAAGCCCACAAGATGTACACAACTTTTGACTCTGTTGTTGTTGTAGTAGTAGTAGTAGTAGCTATATATGCACTATGAATAGAATTTAAAATATGGACGACTAAACAATAAGAAAAATTCACTCACGTTCAAGCAATCATTTTTCCAAAACCAATATCCGAGGTAAAGTATCGGTCGACATTTTAATTTAGCATATAATGGTTTATCCAAAATCCTTTCTTTGAAAGTTTTCCTCAAGTCATGAATGCTCATAGAGCCAACTGTAATGGAACAACTGATAACATTTTTCCTGGCCTTGCCATAGAAATCATCACTTGTAAAAACTAAATCTCTAGATGACAAACAGCCCACTAAATCCCTTCGCCAAAATAAGGCAATTACATTCACCGTTATTCTCCACAATACAAGTGGAACGGTAATAATTGCAGCTATTGGAAACACAATCACTAGAATGACGATCCACAAAATCAATGGTAGCAACATTTTGATGTATTTTTATTCTATATATGTTATTTATATATGTATTTAAAAACAAAAAATCTCTCCTCCGTTAAAAAGTTTTTATTTTTAGTAAATAGTTCGTATTTATTACAAGACAGTATATATTGGGGTACCCTCAGTACGCCCCAATTTCCCACTGTCCCAAGCACGTTTTCAAATATGAGAGAGAAAAATATATCACTTTAAAATTATATTCCTCCAATTTCAACTAGTGGCTAAAAATGTTTGGAAAATAGTTAAAAAGTTATAAAACCCCATTTTTTATATATAAATAAAATATTTATTCAAGTTCAAGGTATTTAGAAAACCACAGGAAATATGCACAACTTTTTGTATAGGTGAAGATATTTGCTGGAATTAGCAAAAGGAAATTTTATATAATTTCACATCATGTCTAATACACAACATGTAATGAGTGAGAGAGAGAGAGAGAAAGAAAGACACACGGAACTTAGATGAGGAATGTGAGAGACTTGCTGATTTCCTTTAACAACAACACACTTGCTTATAATATTCAAGGAGCCAAGTTAAAGTAACCTTTGTCTCTCTTGAAAACTCTTCTAGCTGACTGAGTAAAAATTGAGAGGATCAATAAGTACTTTCACTTGAAAACCTGTTGTCTATACCTCCCTTATGTGTGTGTGTGTTGTGACGATGTGATGCGGCATTATTGTTTGCCATCTACGAGGTATTTTCCTCTCATCGTCAGCTAACTCACAGTTTATAAAGGATTTTTTTTTGCCTCAGCTTTTATAAAAATGACACAGTCCAACCAAACCAAGATACTTCGAGGTACATTTGCACTTTTTTGCAGTTTCGCACACTCTTCTCTGCTCCCTTGCTGACGAGGAGTGTGTCTGTGTCTGTGCATGTGTGCACTCAAAGAGTTCTCTAGATTTTTTGGTGTTGCCCATGAGACTTGATTATTCCCTTCTACTACAACTCCTTAACTACAGATACCCCATACATATATACACCGCTGTCCCGTCCATCATTCTACATTTATATACACTACGACTAGGACTTCGACTACTACTACTTTGACTCCCAAGTGTTAAACAAGTAAAATCCATACAGTAAGTTGTAATAGGGCAGGAATCTAAGTAACTAACTAAGTAACTATACCTTAAGGTAAGGAGCCCAACACAGAAACTGACCATATAAGAAAATGCATGAAAAATCTGAGGAGAGAACCAATACATACATTTTGAACATTGCATTATGATACATTACACTACTCTCAAAGGGGGTCATTTATTAAGTAACCATTTATATATCTGCCAAAGATTTATACTACTATCCTCATCTCATGATGAAGATCATATCCAAAGGGAAAAAAAGATTCACATCTTATTATTCTGTAAATAATTCAAGTAACCCCAGTCAGATTTTTCTGCTTCCAATATTTTCATATATTGCTTAATATTCAGCAATTGGAAACTTTAGCTACTTTGCATGCTTGACGATTATTAGAAAGAATGAGACAATGCATTAGAATTTCAAAGATTTTCTATGCTGCACTCTTTCTGTGCGCAATAACTCTACACTTTTTCAATCCAGTACTGTATCATAATTTGATGTTATTATATGTATCTTCTTCATGTATAACAAAACATCATCATCATCCTTCCTAATTTGCTAATCTACAGGAAAGACAGAAGATCTAAACAGTTTGTCTCAATTGTAATATGCCCACATTTGATGCATAATGCAAGGGGATGTATTTTTTTAGATTTTTTTAAATTCACCCTACAGTTGCTATCTTTCGTGGTTGCATCTATTACAATAACCTTTTTCACAAACTATCCGCTTGAAGAATTTGAATGACTTATAATTAAATAATAACAAAGATACAATATATGTTGGTCGTTGTTAAGGATAAGGAAAAGATTTCGCTAAATATTTTTGTTAGATTTGAATTTACAAGTTTTTGATCTTGTCAATCCATTAACATGTAAGTATATTACGAGGAGATGATCAGGTATTAATAATCAGCCTTGTAAAAGTCATGTACACATAACAATAATAATTTCTAGTCTTACAAATAAACTTATGACCGCGCAATGATTACTTACATTTACCTTAGACCATTTTACAATCTCGTAATTCGTGTAAGCAGTGTTCCCCAATTGTATTGTATATGGTAGAGGATTATAGTAGTAGTGCAGTGTGCCTTTAAGATTTCCATCAAAGGACCACTCCTGTCTATTTAGTTTGTGAGGAAACAATCACCACTATGTACTGTCTGAGTGAGTACATAGCCTACGTGATTTCTTGCATCTACCCATACATTAAATATTAGTGTTAAATCATCGTTCAGTGAGCCATTCGGCAAATTCATGTAATAACACAGCTCCTGTCATTACCAAAAGAAACGTTGAATGTAAGAGTGAATTTGGCTCTCACACTTATAATTATTACTACCATCGCACTCACTTTTGTCAGTCTGAGCCAGCTCTATTTAATAATTGCATCTCGATCAAAATTAACTCACGCATTGAATGAACCGCCGATGTGGAAAATAGCCCTTGGAATATATGATTTAAGCATTTAGCGCATTTAAGCCAAATGCAATTGTTTGAGAAAATTGCTATTTTAAAGTAGCTATTCGTTTACATTAAAACTTGCGTGGTTTGTAAGCATTACATGAAATAATGTGAGTACATATTGTGTGTAATAAAAAGAGTGCTATATATATTTACATGAATAAAATGTTTTGCTTTTAGGATATCACATCATCATATCCTCTAAACCATAACAAATGACTAATAACATAGAATTTTGGTTTCAATCTCGAAATCCTTTTCAGCTATGAAATAATAAAATCCTAACTAATAAAAAGGCACATTTAAATAACTACACGGTTGACTGACGAGAGGACTCTTGCAACTGGTAATACCAATGAAGGAATTAACTTTATCTCCATCTAATGGGTTTAGCTTGAGTCGCTATAAAGTGTATAATTTTTTCCCCTTTTACTTATACAAGAAAAAAACAAACTTCGTTTCCTTGACATACTACTTGGTTTCTTGTAAAAAGACTGTATATAGATTTTTAACATTCAATTTTTATAAAATGAGGAAATTTTTATAAATTACTATTTTGTCAATTCCTTTACTCAATAACAATGTTTGAAAGGAGAAAAAACTGCTAAGCTATTTGTTAAATTGGGAAAAAATGCAAGGTGGACCACAAGGAGTGGGTAATTAGAGGGTAGTTTATTTGTACTTTTTGAGTTTGTTATTTACGTATATATAGAAAGAATGGAAGGATTTCTTAAAATATCATTACTATTATTTAATACCTGACTTTGCATAGGTACATATACCTTTGTTATAAATTCCCTTGTAAATGGATAAATGGAATGTAAATGCCAGTTGCCAGTTTCGAGGTTGAATAATATGTATAATATTGAATTTTTAAGGAAACTTTCAGCTTTTACACGCCTCGTTTGCTCCAGTGTATTAGTATTGTAGTGTGTTTAGAAAAACTCACCTGTACACTTGTATACATATAACTTTGAATAATTATTTGAGTAAATTAACAGAGATGTGAGCGTAATAAAAGTACATAATGTAGTTGCAATATAGTAAATATAGTTTTTTGGGATTTTTGGTGGTAGCACTCTTTATTACGAGTATGTTGATGTATTTAAGTGATAGCCAAGGCCGTTTGAATGTATCATTGTCAGAAATCAAGTTTCGAGTTGTTATATAAAAATGATACATGAATTATTATATCTTTAACTATATAATGTACACGGGTAGTGGAAGTAACAAAAACCATTTGGACAAAGTTTTGAAGCGAATTTTATGAGTAGATGGTAAACTAATATACTACACAACAACATGAGTATAAAATCCAATCGCAAGTTGATCATTATACTACGTGTCAACTGCAACTTTAAATTGACATTTTAAAACAAATTTTTGGCGAAGTAGTATAACTACACAATCATCATGGAAATATTTTCGTAATGTTGTCCGTCTGTCCGTTCGCTTTTTAGATCACTTATTGGAGGGCATTAGTTGATCTCGAATTTATATATTTGTTCCAACGATATTACTGTATTCATTGGAGGACTTTTTAATCGTTTATTTGGTCAATTTGTTATTAAAATAGTTTGCCCTTATCTTTAGTTGTATGTAATTCGTTGCCGAAGTAGAACCTACACGTTAATCACATTGAAAAACAGTATTTTTATCAGCCACATCTGAAATAGATAAGATTCTTTTTAACACTTTTTAATTTTAGTTAAGGTTGTTAAATAATTTTTGATTTATTATTTCGACGGACATAAGGAAATGCAACAATGCATTCGCTTTGGATTTATTCGTTGGGGAAATAGAACCCTTAAGTTGTGCTATACTTTAAGACTCAAGGAGAGGTTTATAAGAAAATTTCCAACGCAACTTCCAATCCCCCAATTCCCCCCCCCCTAGTGAATTAGCGCGCCTAATTCGATTAGTAAGCAGAATGTACACAGTTCTATCCTGGAAGATCGTCTAATTGTGAACAGTACTTTCCGATAAATGAAGTAGTTATATTTCCCTAACACTATATTAATTCTTTCGTAGTCGAGATACAAATTTAAGTTGCGTCTACTGGAAACTGGAATAGTATTGACACTACTTCAAGGAGGCTAAACAGCTCAAAGTAAATTCAAAATACCAGTTCGAGCTGTTGAAAATTCAATGATTCGTCCCTATACGCTCCCGAAGCAAACATCCTGTGAAAAGCAAGTCTCATAATGTGGGATGAAGCAAAAATGTCCACATCACATGTGGTGTCCGTCGTCGACCATCTTTTAAAATTTGTCTAATCAAGCGCGATACCTTAAACTACACCAAGTGGCTTGTATGAGATCAGTTTTTGAATTTACTAGCACAGGGGGAGCCCACTTTGTGGGCGAGTCTAAATCAAGCCCACGGTGAGTGTAGTAGGCTTCTGTCAGCTTGCGCTTATTGGCTCGCTGCCTTAGCCCGGTACAAAGAAGGAGGGGAATGGTGTTTAAAATGTTGAACCTTCAAATTATGTTATAGGATATCTGTGTTTTAGTTTTATGTTTTACTATGTCATCTCGGTGCCACATTGTAGTACGACTGATCAGAGAGCGATCACTTTAATGAGTACCAAATAAATCAAACTAGGTTGGCGCCTGATAGCAAAGTGGCTAAGGTCTTGTTTACGAGTGACGTTTGAGTCCCGTGTTCGAATCTTGGAGTAGCTCCTAGTTGGTATTATAGGAAAGGGGTTTTTCTCAATGGGTTTTTCGCACTGGGTTTTTCCCCTCAGTGTTCATACATATGACCGCCTCCGCGAGTTTACAATGATACTCCCAGAAAGCCGGAGTTACTCATAGACAGGGCCAATCATTGAAACTTTGTAATACGAATTAACGAATAAAGGCTTAAGATGGTTGACAACTCTGTAAGACCTACGGGTATGTATCGGAGTATAAACCCACATTTAAATAAAACAAACTAGAAAAACCAGGCAAAGACGTGTCTGAAAGTCAGGCGGCAAATAGCAAAGAATGCAGCGAAATTCAAACGGAGCCTGCGACCACAACTACTGCTGTAACCCCTTCAAATTAATACTTTAGTATTGATGCCATGTGGCGGTGTCTTATTCATTTGCGCAGGAGATTTCCGGAAACTTCTTCATGTTATTCGATGTGGACTGTGGAGTCCTTGTTCCGATAACGCTGACTGAGTCAAGCGTATAAGACTTCTTTTAGGGAAATAGGCCTTTTCAGTGGGAGTTTATGAGGGAGTTTCATGACCACCCATGTATTGGAAAACGTTTGGCTTCGTGAAGATATCAAAGAAGTAATAAACTTTTAATAATTAAAACCAAACAAACAATTTCCACCGATATTTCAAAATGATACAATCATCAAAAGTCATTTGCGTTCATGGAACGGGCCGACCGACTTATTTATATAAATACAGAGCTCTCTAAGCCATAAATCAGTTCAACTTAATAGTAATAATAATTCATGCTTATTATTTACGTGTACACTTAAAACTGGTTTGGGTTAGAGGTGGTTGTTAAATTGCGCTAATCATAACGAACTTGAGAAAAATATTGTTTCTTCACATTTCCATCCGCAAAGTTTTTTTTTCAACTACGGACTCGACTGCGGACATGAAGTTATTATTTGAATGACTGTCCTATCAACAACTAGAAGTCAACCAATTAAGTATAATAAAGAATTTCTACATTTGTTGTCACAGTAAGCACTTTACTTTACCTTTGTGGCCCTTTTTGTTTCACATGACTAACCAAACATCAAAACCAAAGGTTTTCTGGCAATTAGTACATGGATTTAATTGAATGGAGAAAAGTCACAAATTCTCCTATTCTACTATATTGCATGGTCATGTCATATATCCATGTATGTAGATATTCACAAGCCACATACATTGATATACCTTCATGTGTGTTTATCAACATGAACAGAAATTTGGCTTTGAAAAGACAATGGAAATCTTCCTCCATAAACTGTTGGAAAGTATAAAATGGTTTAGGAAAAATTGGAAAGTGTCAATTTTTTTGGCAAATAAAAGATGCTTTGCAACTTAAAAAAAATATTGCCACCGCCTAAATTTATGAATGAGGAGGATTAATGAAGTGTGCGCAACTTGATAATTACTATGAAGGGGAAGAAAAATGGTAGGATCTGTGAGCTTTTAGTGCTCTATGGGTGGATGCGTGGTAAATAATTAGGATTGAAATGATAATGTACGAGGCTTTGACATGGTCGGTCGGAACGAGCGAAAATTGTTGGGATAAAATGTACACACAAGATCTCCTTTGCAGTGTTTACAAGTTGACTTACCATTACTAATTATGATGCAACAAAGAAGTTCACTCTTCATGTGCTAACAAAACAGCAATGGATAAAAGATACGTTTCATTTCCATAGCATACAGTATATGAAGACAAGTGCTACAGAGTAACTTTGATTTTGAATTTGATTTAATCGCTACAAGTCTGTATAATATGACTGAGGTGTTTTGTATAGATTGTGTTGTAGATGGAGAAAAGTTACAAAATTTCTGCCTCCTTACATCTTTGCTTTGCATTGTCAGTTATGATGTAATAGTTCTCTATGAGTATCTGTTACCACTTACTTCGCCCATTCATTATCATTACCAGTACCCATGGCACTGATTGTATGGTTGGAGCATATACTATAAGTAATAATGACCGTGAAAAACCTAAAAGATAGAAGAATAATAGCATTCTCTGCATTTTATGACCACATATCTTGGACCATAACAACACAATAGTCAGGTCATGATGACTTCCAACAAATAATTCAGACTCTCTATACCCTTGTCTCTTTGGGTCCTAATCACAATTAAATTGCGGCAAACAATATTATTATTGCATGTTATAGTCCATAAATATATGTGTAATGGTTGCATTTTGTATTCCATCATTTTTCCACTTGTCACATGAGGACGACATTTTCAATTACTTACACTGAAAACCATCATCGTCACGCAATAGAAAAAAATGCTGTAAGTCACTCCATCTTGTTGACTTATGTTTTTACGCGGATAATCACTCGTAATTGAGCTACACGTGACCAACATTTGTCTTACCTCTTTTATATTTCTTTATCACTTTGATTGTACATTTTTTATAGTTTCCACAACTACTATTATATAATGCTTGGAAATTGTAATAGAAATAAACCATTCTGATTGTATTTTTTCTGACATTTCCTCACCACAAGGATTAAGTGGGGGCGGTTAAAGATCAAAAATGGAAAATCATCACCACTGGAATAAACCTTCAGTTTTATAGTGACATGTTTTTTAAATTTTGAAATGATATCTTAAGGTATATAATTTTGGTGTGAGTTAACATGTACAAAAGTGAAATATTTATTATATCATCCATACATATCACGGTAGATTAATGCAGAGTAAATAATATAAACAACCAGTTTGTTAGTTTCTTCAAATAAGCATATGTGAGGTAAGGACAACCCTCAAAATTCCCGAATTTGAACTATACACAGTATACACACTTCTCTCAGAATAAACACTTACCTTTTCTGTACACCAAGTTCCCTTGAAGTTATTTCACGTACATGAACAATATCAAAGGAATCTCCAATAGCATCGGTAAAATCTGACCGCCATGTAATAATTTGAACTTCCCTGGTTTCGCTTTTAGTGGAAAACAAAATTCATGAAAAGAAAAGTTTTTTTTACTTTTGATCTCCGCTTGATCGAACCCCCTGGAATAATAATTATTATGCTGGTGCGAACATCTAGCTGTTCTTCAGCTGATGCATCATTGATGTCACATAATTTTTGACAGATTTGACGTCACTTGTACATCATTAACGCTTCTCAACTTCACCATGCCACAGTTAGGCCGATTGTCTCCAAACCGGACGTGGTGAATTTTACCAAAATTGAACCAATGGTATGATTTGGTTCAAATTAATTTTTGAGATCATCATAGTCATCTACATCTTCACGAAAAAAATGTTCCCTCCACTGCTACCATTATGGCCACAATGGACCAAATGGCCAAATTCCTGACCATTGCTTAAATGGAGAAACTTTCTTTACAACGGCCTGTGGCCCCCTCGCTTGCTTGAATATATTGTAAAAGTAAAAATGGATTTTTGTTCAAAAAATTACGCGCATTTTTTGGTTATGTGCTACAAATTGCACCATATTCATTAAAAGGCCTCAAAATCCCTTTTAAATATCCTTAAAAAATTAAGGAACTTTGATCTGCTACAACTTTAGTTGTACTACATGTAGAGACATGATATTGAAAGATTCTGAAAGAATACAATTTTAGCTTTCAGAATTGCTATTGTATGAATTTTTACTTCTCCACAGGCCAGTGCAATTTGTAGCACATAACCAAAAAATGCGCGTAATTTTTTGAACAAAAATCCATTTTTACTTTTACAATATATTCAAGCAAGCGAGGGGGCCACAGGCCGTTGTAAAGAAAGTTTCTCCATTTAAGCAATGGTCAGGAATTTGGCCATTTGGTCCATTGTGGCCATAATGGTAGCAGTGGAGGGAAAATTTTTTTCGTGAAGATGTAGATGACTATGATGATCTCAAAAATTAATTTGAACCAAATCATACCATTGCACAGTTAGTCCTAGGACCCATTTCGCGGACATTCCCCGTTTGGTAAAAAATGAAGCAGCGAATTAATTTTTTCTAACTCAATCATGAGAAGCACCATGGTAAACTGCATCTTGGCCAAAAAAATTATGTCCCTATTGTTACCATGGTAGC
>JAQFXU010003863.1:0-14985 GCA_034693705.1 Spatulosminthurus flaviceps
GCGGCGGATAGAGAGACGGCAGTAGCTGACGCCGCCCTACGCGACAGCCTTAAATTATCGCGGAGCGATGATTTTTGGAAACCTTTTTTTGGCTTGCATGTGTTCCTTACGAAGTTACTCATTGTCTTTGTCCAACATAGAAACCATGTATTAGTAAATTGAATGTGAATGTAATATTTTAGCATACCCCGGAAACTTACAAAGACCCGAGTTGAAAAGGGAATCCTTCTCTGCCGGAGGCTTCAACTTCATACGCAAATGTTTAATCAATGCTTTGCAAATATAAATTACGCAATGAAAATCATGGCGAATATTATTTGCCTTGGGAGCTTTTACTTCGCTCTTACACATTTCCACATCCATCCAATTATTTCTGCTGTGAATCTTGTGATTGGTTTGGAAAGTTTCTTATTCTTTAGTGTATTGTACGGGAGGGTATTTCATTTGCCGGAACAATTTGAGGAATTGAAGGATAAAATAGCTGTAATTTCTGCAAGACTAATTTGGGGATCCTTTGAGGTGAAAAAACGGATTTTCTCCATTCCAAACTTGTCCATCACAATTGGGAACTTTCACATACTTGAAAGAAATTCTACATTGATTTTTATGGATTTCATTGCTAAAAATTTAGTGGGTCTTTTGGTCTCATTTTGATAGCATAGAAAATTTGAAATAAATGTGCTGTAGAATATCGTCATTTTGAATCTTCATAAATGATTTATTTTGTGTTTTAAATTAACTATTAGTAGTTAATAGTTTAGCTATTATTACTATCTAATTTGTCTAACTTGTGTAAACTGTAATGTGTCGAGTGTAAAGTATGTGTAAATCATCTGTGGTTGTAAGGGTCTAGGCCAAATTGTCGACCCGAATAAATTATTATTATTATTATTATTATTAAATGATTTATTTTAGACTAGAACTTTTAGTGTGATTACTATGTTGACTACTGTGCACTTTGACCCAAACCTGCTCTTTTGTGGGAATTATACTTGTCTTTCCCAAAATATCATACGGGCGGGCCAATAGGTAAGAAAGTCAAATTCCTAACGTGGCCCATGTATTCGCATACCATGGCTATATGTTAAGTTCGTCAACATGAGGTCAAATGAGCTGCAAAATCCGAATCTCTATGATGTCTTGATGACAGAAGAAAATTGAGTTTAGAAATTAGGGTATATCCATTTTCCAGTTCTCTATTTGTGGATTTATTTTGAAATTTTAAAAATCAAAATTGGAGTCTGTCTGGAATCAGAGCTTTTTTTACACTTTTAGGGAAATGGAGATAATGTCGCACCCTTTACGGGAAAGTGTGTTTCATAAATATTTTCCAGATCTGGTGTTAGATATTTTTACTAAAAACTTTCCTGTTGCTTAAGTTGTTTAATTTGACTTGTGTCCAAGTGAAGCAACTTTTATTTAATGTCTTTTTGTAAGTAACCAACAAGTGAAGTACCTATAGAAAGTTTTGTTAATCTTATGGATTCACGCTGCCGTGGCTTACCCGCACTCTGAGTAATTGATTGAGTGTCCAGTAAAACATTTCTCCATCATGAGTGCTCGCTTTTCATGCGTCTGAATTAAAATATTACTTTAGAACATAACATACCCCAGGAAAGGTGTGGCTCATTAATTATTTCCAATACTCCGGACTCCAGACTACATAAGCAGAAAATCCTGTAGGAAATTAATTAAATTTTGTTATGACTTACTTCTTCAAGTTCCAAGTTGGATGAGTCTTCAGTGTCATTGCTTGCCAACTAATAGCCAAGTTTCTCATTAGCATTAGTAGCATAGCATAATACATTTTATTAATTCTTGCTAAAATTTTAGTTTGTCTACCGCTTACCCGGCAATTACGATCCACATGATGGAAAATGCTTTACGCACTCTTCCTAGGCCTTTTTTTTTAGCTTAGTATGATTTATATAAATGATGCATAATTTTGAAGGAACCTCTTCAAGATTTCATAATTGCTTTCTAATAACATATCTACTTCTAGATTGAAGCACATTTTTATGGTAATTTTTTCGTTGTGAATACCTTAAAGTGCAATACACAGCACAGGTCAGGATGAGAGGTCAGTATGCAGTAACCAGGGGCAAAAATAGTCAGTAGGGCAGAAAATGTAGAAAAGGCCACCGGGCCATTGCCATAAGCGGGGCAAAAATTGCCAAAAATGCCGCGAAAGTAACGGGATTGGCCCAAATTTTTCCCCGTGACAATTTTTGCCCCAGGTTACTCTACTATCGTATTTTAGATCAAGGTTGGGTCTAGAGTTATGGGCGATTTTTTGCGAAACAGAATATATGCGAGTGTTTGATAACATTGTTGCTGGCTTATTAACTGGTTTCATCAGTGAATGTTTGATGTCTCACCTGAGAATAGTTTGCATCATACAAGACTGTTGATTATTACCAATTACCAATAAATCATGAATATATTCTGATTTTAACTGAGGAATTCTAGATTAAAAAAGTATCGATTTTGTAGAATTTTCGTTTGTCCTGTATGTATAGACATTTCATTGAATTCATTCTTCATTGGAAGATTTTTCAAGCTGGAATGTTTGCTCACATGCGTAATCTCAAGTTGGGACATTTTCTGAAATATTGGAATATTTCCTTGCTAACTGACGAATTTCTCACCTTAGGAAACTTAAATACACGAGTAGCTAAAATGTAGACCCACGTTAACTGAAGTGAAGGGCAAATAAAGGAAGCCGAGGGTCGCATAAATTGCAATATGTACATGTACAGTAATTTAAAATTACATGATCGCGGTAAAAAGTATAGGCTCTGAGAATTTTATTCGGCAAGAAATACCACTGATTTTGGATACATATTTACGACCAGGTAGATTGCATTGTGGCTAGTTTGGAATGCCATGAGACGCACTTTGCCTGGTGATAAGCGCTCGCCACTGTGGTAGACATTTTCCGAGGAGGGAATATTCGAATAGTGTACACATCCTAGCATAGGGTTCAAGGGTTCGGTTATGCCTGCTTATATTCTCTAATATTTTGGACATTTTTTCCGTATAAGGTAGATGTCCATGTCCTCCGGATCACAAGAGGACCTTTTTTTCCCACATGACTTCTTGAATTTAGCTCCACATTGTCCACATTCAACGATGGATTTGCTTTTTCCCTTCAAGGGTGGCATCATAAGCAAAATTTGAGAGGGGATACTATATGTTTGTGGAGGTTCTTTCTTCTTGCATGTACAGCAATTCTCGTTATTATTTAAATCGCATGATTCTGAACATCCTTGTTGTGCCATTTGAAAATCGAAATAAGAAGAATCCTGTTGAAATCCTTGCTTGGATCTACAGCAGGGTGGTGACTGCTGATTTTGGGCAACCATAAGATACAAATTCGTTGCCATTTTAAGCATTCTTTCCAAGTTATCTTCCTCGTTACATGAAGGCAATTTGGTTGTGGCAAGCGTTTTAGGGCACTGGGTACACGAGTTGTTTTCTCCCGCATAATTCATGGGACATAGGCATTCAGAGTAATTCGATGGACACTTGAAAAGGCTAGATGGATCACACAGTGAAAACTTTGAATTCACACATCTGTCACAGCAACATGGATCGGACTCTTGAGAATAGCTGGAAGGGTCTGGTTCTTGGGGGCATCCACAGATTGGCGCAGGAGGTTGCCAACGGTAAGCTTGGGTGAGACAGCAACACTGCTGCACAGGTTGAACATATGAAGGAGGACAATTACATGATGGGTAACAAGGCTGGGAACACGGTTGTTGACATTGTTTTGGAGAAGGGTCCGGTTGCCATTCAGGAGGTGGAGGTTGCCATTGAGGCGGCGGAAATTGGCTGAGATTTTGGGACCGTGTTGGAGGAGGATAAGATGGCACTATGTCCGTCTCTTCGACATCTTGCGCTGATTGTTGTGTTGCGTCGGACGGATCTTGAAATACTGTGGAAGAATGAAATTATTTTGTATTTTTTATATTCACATAAGGGTGCAGTACAGTTTACGAGCTAATTATTAGCATATATTACTTTGCTCTAAATTGGCCTCATCGGGACTTGGAGCATCAAGATAAGAAACATTGGTGGGGATTTCCGATGCCTCGTCGATAAAAGTTTGTACTCCAGTATAACCACTGTACGGACTAGGATATGGTTGTCCATATGGTTGACTAGCAAAACCAGTTGAGTCTGAAGGTTGAGCTACTTTTAAAAAATAACCATTCTCATGGATACTATTTAAGTCTTTTATAACTCAAGAATGAATTAACTCTTCGAGTAATACCGTATGAGTATCTTTGACGGACTGGATCCTGGTAACAGTTAGGGTATTGGAAAGGACAACAATTAGTAATGTAACGCACAGGCACTTCCGTTTGGCAGGGACGTGGTGCCTGGGGTGGACAGCAGCACTGTGGTTGGAATGGTCCCGCTTGATCAAATACTCCAAGAGCTTCCTGTCGGCTTAATTGAAATTCTAAAGGTTCTTGCATTTGGAACTTGTACTTGCATCTGTTGAACGTTTTCTCGCAATTGGTGCGAGCACAGCGAAATAAATTTGGGTCACAGCCGGAATAAGATCCGCGTTGGCCATTTTTTTGTGGATAATTTTGGCAATATCGTGGTACACAGCCAGGCTGTACACCATTGCTGCCATAGGCTGCAAATGCCATAGGCTGGCTTTTGGTAATAGGTTTTTTCGACCATGGTTTTTTCACTCCGCTGCAGCATTTTTGCCGCTGCTGGCCTGAGTATGGACAAAATATGAGTCAGGGGGAGTAATCTTCAAAAAGTGCACTGTATATTCTCTATAAAACGTAAACTGTTTTGTTTTACGTACATATACAAAACATTTTAATGTATGTACTCACAAGATGTGCGCATCATATTGGTGAAATTATTTGATCCCATTGTATCCTAGTCTCCGGTCAAATTCTTCATTTAGCCTTCTCTTAGTACTAATTTAAATAATGATAATCACAAAAGAAAAAAGTTGCATTTTACCACGGGTTGGGAAGTTATCCGAGCTTACAATATGCCCATGCTTCATTGATGCATAATTATTTAGTTGTCGTAGGTTAGAGCTTGAAACTATATACATAGGTACGTACACAAATATTTTTAAATTTTGATTGGAGTCAACGAGCTTGCTTGTTAATTATCCTTTTTCCAGCGCCACGTCCCACACAACCAGCCAAGATAGTTTGGTGCCCATCTTTATTTCATAACTTTGGTTCTATTGCTCTAGCTTTTTCATATGGTGAGCCCGTCGTAGAATATTTAGTTACCGCAGACTATGGTTTTGTACCTTTCCTCTGTCCTCTAGAATCATTATATTATAATAGTATTCATGATTATCCAGACTAAGTATGGACACTTGGGTCATGATTGCGGCCATTGTATAGATGGGCCGACATGACCGATTCTTTCAGCCAAAATGTTTTTCGGACAAGCGGGGACAAATCGATTATTTCTCGGAATTTTCGTCCTGAAGAACCATCCTCTGAACCTTATTAATGGCTTCATCTATCGCTGTAGAACTGTAGAAGTAACTCCACAATTTAAGTAACTGTGAAATGATTTTCTTTGGGGTTTCTGCATTCAAATTCAAGTAAACATGTTTAAATATTTGGTATTTTTTAATTTAAACTTATCGTCGATTAAATAATTTGACAAAAGCCAAAATACACGAATTCCGTTTATGTTAATTCGTACTTGAGACTATAGCTGAGTTGAGATACGGAGAAGTGTTAAAATTAGCACAAAAAGTGATTCACTGTTTCGTCAGAATCCGATGTAAGGAATTACATTATGTTTCTTCGCTTGAAGGAGATAGCGGTTGGCGGTCACTCATAGCGCTATTCGCCATACCCTGAGCAAATCCTGATGTTAAAGCCAATATTGTCCGGCCCAGGCCCTTGTGGCCTGGCCAGGTAGAATCCGAGCGGAGTAGTTCTATTTAGCTCGAGAAAGTGTGATTTACAAAAACGATTTTCAAAAATTGCGATTGGTTTATTCATTTTATTTTGTTTTTTTATCATTTTTTTAGAAGATGTGTTTTTTGACTCGGAAGTTTCTTCGTGTTTACACTTTGTTTGAAATACATGCTGCATTGCAGGAAAGCTAAATTTATTATAGCTTATGATAGTATTTATTATAGCTTAGTAGCAATGACTTGCAAATCACAATTCACGATCAATTTACTCACACTAGTCAAAAACAAGAATTCAATGAAATGGTAATAGTAATGGTATAGTTGTAAGTTTCACTTCCGAATTCCGAACCATTCGTATTCCAGTGAACGAGACTTACGTATTTTATCCCCGGATATAGACTTTAAGGGCTTAAAGCTTATAACCCGGGATAAAATACGTATTTTTTTCGGCCCTGAAGTCCATTTGCTGCCACTGGAGATATTCAATGTTAATCCAATTACGATAACGCATGCAAAAAGCCATTATATACTTTTTAATTTAAAAAACACACCTACACACCGGAAGGGCACTCCATTAACAACTGCAATTTTTGCATTGAAACAAAATTTTATGTTATATAGTAAAATAACATTTGGCATCAGATAATATTTCAATATTTTCGAAGATTGAGCAGCTTTTGCCCAAATAGCCACATGAAGTAGGAAAATAAGTATTAGTCACTCATATCGTGAGAATGGTCGCACTGAAAAGTGAATTAAAGTTGAAATTAAAATAAACCTCTTTAATGGTCTGTAATTTGTATGATACCTTAGCCCTCAAGCTCGCAAATGCCCGTTCAAAACGTGTTGCAAAGTCTCGGAGACACGTATAGTAATTATATTTTAAGATTTTTTGCGAGGTATAAACACTCGCTCATTAGGAACTTATACGTTCCCAAGAATCAGCCGTCATAAATGCCTTATTGTTAGACATCTTAGACAACTTTCGCCCCAGTCCGAATTGCAATTTAGTTGCTACAAATTCATATTTCTAGATTCGCTTTACATTTTAATTCTGGATTTTTACTCCCGAGGTAATATTGGATTGATCCTGGTGACGGACAATAAGCAACAGCTCTGTTCTGTTATCGAATACCGAAGAGAACCTTAGTGGTTCTTTTACTAACGTTTTCGGGGGAATATTATCGTTGATCAGTTCTTTTCATTTAACTGATGTGGATTTAACACGCTATTTGATCCCTTAAATGTCTCCCAACTACTGTATTAATTACTACAACCACAACACCGAGCAATCATGTGTGTAATAATTCTTACAGCCCAAGTTTTTAGCTTTTCTCCCCAGCTTACGCAATCCTCAAAGTTTTAGAAGGACCAGTGCCTCAAAATTTCCTAAGTTTGCTTCGCAGGATATACTAAAGTACCCACAAACACCTATAATAAAATTTTTGAGTTATTTAAAAAAACGTAAAAGAAATTTTTTTAAATCACTGCAGTACATCATCTTGCAACATAGGATCATTTTGGGGGATACAGTTTACCCCAGAACTAAACCATCGGGTGTTTAGGTCTGTTCCTTTTGTGTTTAGGCCTCTCTGTTCTATCATATGGTTTAACTCGGACACAGGTTTTTCATTTATCATGCTTCTTACTTCCACTTACACTAATTTGAAGGAGACGCCTCTTTACAATAACAATATGGACCTGAATAACCTAATCATGAGTCCATTACCTTGAAATTCAAAGCGTTGGGCTTTTTGTACGCAAGTACAGAATCTACAAATATAATTTTATGGATAGTCACTCAATACTTAAATCCTGGGCACTGTACGGTCTTTGTTGTCCTTTGCTTGATGCCTTGTTCGCCGTAATAACAACCAACTAAGTTACGGCTATTACAACATTAATTCATATCAACCTAAACTACACAGCATGATTTGATAGGAAAGCAACCGACGAGACCAACTACAACAGGGGTTTTGTGTACGCGCACGGTTTGGTTACAAGATTTTCTTGATGCCGTTATAAAAGGTTTGGAAGAACCACTTCTGAAGACCACCCGGAGGGGTTATCCAGGTCACCTTCCGTTGATTCCGACCCAGCTTTTCAATGTCTATCGTCACAGATTTGGCGTTATACTTAAATGATCTCTTGCTCTTTTGATTGCAAAAGCCATCACACAATTCTGAGCTTCGTGTTTTTATGAGTTTGACCTGTCAAAAAATGCCTACTCGCCGCTTTTCCGTGGTCGTATATATTTCAACATAAATAACATTGCTAAGTAGATACAGAAATGTTTCAAGTTAAACAAAATTTTCTTTTAATTCAACCGCTCATTTACAAGTAAGGCTCGGGAAACTCAAATGTAACATGTTTTCCGGTAAGCTTCTTATAGACAGCCCCGAAGGTGTCCACCTGAAATCATAAAAAAGTTTACAGTGCTACGATCTAGGATAATCAACAAACAAATTAACTTATTCCAATCTGCAGAGAGTAGTCATTAGTCATGTTAGCAGGGGTTGTTTGTAGCAACACTTATTTGTAGAACAACAAAAGGCAGTCGTGCAGACATACCTGTTGTTGTTAGCACTACTACTGATCAGATGTTTTACAGACTGACGGAAGTCGAAACCTTAGAACTCATTAGTGCGTGCTTTAAAGCTAGAAGAGTTAGCTAACATTAACTAAAAACTATTACTGGAGGAATAATTCATACTAGCAAAGCTCACCTTATGCTCGATTGTAGTTTGCTGACTCTTGTCCAAATGGACCTTAATGAGTCTGCTTCCATCGAGCTTGACACGAATCCGTTTCCCTACGATCTCCGCCGGGTTGACCAAATCCTCCAAGATCGAATCATGCACTGCGGTAAGAGTGCGACTTCTGGGTCTCTTCTGCTTCGACTTATTCCTGGTCTTTCTGGTGGGCTTGGGCAGCATCCTTCTCTTTGCAATGAAGACCACATGCTTCCCGGAGAATTTCTTCTCGAGTTCACGGACAAGGCGTATTTGTATCTTCTGGAAATTTTTTAATTGCGGTACGGGCACAAAAATGACGATTGCCTTTTTCCCTCCCCCAACATCAATTTCCTTCGCGCCGGTGATAAAAAGTTCTCGGAGCTGAGCCCTCAAGTCCGAGTTCACTTCCAACTCCAAAATAGCTTTTGAAATACTTTCCTCTAAAGCATCAGGCTGCTCACCTGCCTGCTTAATTATTTTCGTGGACGCCGCCATTATTTCTGAAAAGGTGAAACAAAATTCAACACTTTATCATACTGCACACAATAACAAATAAAATTAACAATAATAACACAAATTATAATTTCGAAATTTGACTTACCCAAAATGAATGAGACTGTACGCACTAACTACAGTTCAACCCAACAGCACGTCCATGCGGTAGTGTGATTTCCAATGTGAGAAGAAAGAAATGAACAAGACTCATCCAAATGCTTATATTAGCCAAAGCACAGATAACGCCCTCCTTCTTCCTAAATTCGACTCAAAACGGCATTCGATTTTGGTTTGATTTTGGCGGCAGAATAGACTGACAATGGCGACTTCACATAGTACTAGTCACTGTCACTAATACTACTACGCTAAAGCTATATACGAGAGACTGTTTGGAGTGCGGGAAGTTGTGAATATGAGCAATTCTGTGTTTTGTGAGAAAGTTGTTGTTGTTCTGGCGAATATTAATTTTGTAAAAAGAAACGATTAATTTGACCTATTAAATAATAAAAATGTCACAGAATAAGCAACTGCCTCGCGATGTTTTAGTCATTCAAGGGCTTTTGAAGGAAATGGGAGTAACTTCACATGAGCCTCGAGTTATTAATCAAATGCTGGAATTCATTTACCGTGAGTTTTTGAAATTATTGTTCACCTCCATAGCCAAAGCGTATTTTAGTTGGGATTTAGTTTGACAACTCATTTTTGTGATTTATAGGATATGTAACCAACGTGGTGGAGGAAGCTCGGGTGTATTCATCATATGCGAAGAAGAAGGTCGTGGATGTAGAGGATGTGAAACTGGCTATAAAAATGCTTTCGGATAAATGCTATTCCACCGTACCCCCAAGAGAGGTTTGTTACGTGCATATATATAGAAACGTTATTGTCACTGCTCCCCCTCGGGAGTAGCGATCATTGACTTAGTATACTGTTTGACATAATGTTTAAACACAGTTTGCATATCTTTACATCAAGATTTGCTATGCAAAGGATTTTGACAAATTAAGGCTCCACTTGTAAAACAAAAACCATTATGCCGGTGAGAGTGACTAATGATGTTGGTATCCGGAATTTCCTTCAAATTGTTATGAAATTGCGCTGTAGTTGCGGCAAAATCTTTTTATATTTTACTAACTTAAATGGGGTTTTAGTTTGGGTATGTTATCGTCAATACAGTGTCACTGTATTAAAATGTTATATTAGTTTAGATTTCAAAATATTGTGTGATAAAAATATAATTGTTGTAATCAGCCCAGGTTAATTACTCGAATTGATTTGTTTGACTTTTAAATTATGTTTCAATTTCCCAAGGTGTTCTTTGATCCAACTCAAAGCAAAGCTCTGTTGACGTGTTATTCTTTGGGTCAGTACTAAGAACTGTACTAATCACTAATCAGTAATACGTCTATTATGTATATGAGAAAATGTTAAAATCGTCCTAATTGATACATTAACTTGTAGTGTCAGAATAATCAGGTCTCACGTGATCAGTCATTTCTAAATAATAATGAGCGCAAATTTTTGATCAGTTTTATAATATTGAAGCCCATTGAATCTACACACTATTAATTTGTAAAATCATAATAACTGGTGCAAGCTGTAATTGTTACTTGTTTTCGAATTTAGATGCTGTTGGATGTTGCAAAGCAGAAGAATAATACACCTCTGCCACTTCTAAAATCGTGCTCGGGTCTCCGTCTTCCACCTGACCGATTCTGCTTGACACAACCTAACTATCAACTTCAATTTTACAAACGAGCTGTCGCTAGCTCAGCATCGCAGCCTTCAAATACAAATGTTCGTGTTCAAGGATCCCCCAATGTTTTCAAAACACCGAGTAATCTACCACCAAAATCAGCTTCCTCAGCCAACGCCGGCTCGAGTGGTCAGCCGACATTCCGTGTGCTAAGTGCATCAGGTAAACAATTAATTAACTTGACTAAAAATACATGGAAACTGTAAAAATAATGCATGAATTGCAACAAGTGGATGATTTTGCGGATGTTAAACTGCATTATTAATAACACTTCGACGAAAATTCACAGAAGCTTCGCCAAGTACGAGCACGCAGCCTGTAATACAATATACAACAAGCGGATCAACGGTCGGTACTCCGACTATACGCGTGCTGTCCCAACCGTCACAAAAACAGCAAAGTGTTATCTCTACTGGTGTGAAAAGAAAGCTCAGTGAAGATCCTGAAGACGCTTTTGGAAGTTTTTAAACTAGATCTCCTACGGTTGTAATATTAATCAATTGAAATATTACTTGTTTTCCATATATATTGTATTGAATTTTTTTAGGTTTTAGATTGGTGCTTTACCATTCATGTCCTATCGCTTTGAATATTCTGTCGATTTTAAGTTTGGACAATTACTATTAAAATCGGGTTAACGCGAAGACATTGCCTTACAAAAGAAAATAATTATTACACATTACTACTCTTTAAGCTATTTCATAATTTAATTATTGCATTAAAAATTTCTTGCCCTCATTTTAGTATTTTTGAATCCGTAAAGTTCGAGTCCTGTTAATCATTATGAATAAAGACAAAATTCGATGAAATTACCATTTTTTCATCCGATAAATTAAGACTTTACGCTAGTAAAGAAAAGCACTTTTTTAACTACTTTTTTATGTCAAAATATTTTAATAATTCTCCCATCCTTTGTGAAGTTTCAATATACAGTAGTACGGCTCCAATCTGCGCTGAATCAATGGGATAAAAGTTCCTTTAAAAATTCATCCATTAATAGAAATTGGGGAAAATCACCAGATTATTTATACTAATTGTAACACAAATATAAACCCATCACAACCACTGTAAAAGCTATAAGTAAACTAGAAAAATTCCAAATGGTCAGCCAAAAGCCCCCTCTGGAATAATCCTCAGCCCTGATAAAGTGACACGGTGCATCTAGGGTTGCGGTATCTTCTCAAGTCTCTGAAACATTTTTCATACTAGACCTACAGAGTTAAAACATATTGTTACTATTTCATAGAGGAGCGGGCAGGTAAAATAAAACGTACTATTGTGGTCATCAATACCATATTCAATGGAATTATAATAATTATGAAAGTCTTTAATGCCGTGTAATGGTCTTGGTAACAAATGAGTTAGATACTTTTTTGCTAATTGCCCACAAGTCGAACCAGTCAATAAAAATCTGGCGTGTCAACAGTGACCGGATAAACACTTCACGCGATCAAAAAACACGAAGGTAATAAAGTTAATCGTCGGTTCGCCTTCCTTGACTGAACTCAGTTGAATATTCTTGATTCTCAAATGGAAATGATAATATTAACAATAACCCAATTGCCTACTGACTTCAAAAGGATGGAAATGAGAAGTGATCAATGGAGTTTGAGGGTAATGGTTTTGAACAGACGAATGGAGAGTGGAGCTTCTATAGGGAAATGAGCTTCTGATTCTGCCACAAACAATCTACTTCCACATTCAATATTACTATTTACTTAAGTTTCCCCCAAAAGTGCGTTAGCTTCTCGTCATCTCACTCAGAATATATTACAACCAAAAGAAAACCCATGCATCATGATTTTGTTCTGCTTCTCACTTCAAGCAGAATACATATACATACTTTTTATGTTCACCCAATGTTGGACAATTGGCCGACAGCAATGTTTTGGGAAAGAATAATAAGATTCTTCTTGAACATTTTACAAAGTTCCTGTCAGCCATATATTTTACCATACAAATCAACGTATCATTTCAAAATGATGATGACCGTATGTCTTAACTTAAGTTGCTAATAACCAAGCACGGCGTACAATTAAGGCAGGAGCAACACACGGGAACTACCTTCGAGACTGTGTCATTCATATGAGAGAGAGAGAACCTTTTCCCCTGCATACGGTTTCAGTCACTGGTGGTTACATGTTGAATGAATTCGCCTGGGTGTACGAAGGAAATAACATGTGAAGTTAACTGAACCAACTGGTTAAACTCGATTTTCATTGACCTTCTTTCTCCCTCTTGGTCCTTTTGATACATGTACCCCAGCGTTACCAATCAGCAGTACTAGTGTGTTATAATACCTGAACATATGCGAAAAAAAAATCTTCGATGGATCTTTTCTGTGTGTAACTTGTAAACTTTTACCTTTGCAAAAGAAATATTACGAACAAGAAGTTAAGTGACTGCATCATATTGACTAAGCTATAGAGAATTCTACTATAGCACCCCCAACTATAGCGTCCTACCTACGAATGCATACACGTTACATACATCAATAGGTAGAGTACAGTTAGCTGGAATGTGAGTTTTTGGTCCGCTACTAACTAACCGTTGGTGCTTGTCTACACGTTGGATACATACTGCACTCATCAAGTTCATGATCTTCTTTGCATCACAGAGATATGTAAAAAAAGGAGATATATAAACCACCAAAGCTTAAGTTTTGCTTGAATTTACTTATCATGTAGCTTACGAGTTGTCGGGTGGTATGCTTTTATACAAAGGTAAAGTATCATGTTGGCACAATAGACAAAATTCCAAAAGACGTGTTTTTATAGTCATAAGCAACATTAGTAACTTTCATTTTATTTACGATTAGTGTAAGTAAATTCTCATCATGAACTTGACTTCCTTCCCCACTTCATTCAACATCGCCCGTCATGCAAGCAATTTTCATGTGTTACGCATTCTGAATTATTATTTTGTTGAAGTCGTTGATTTTGTCAGTTGGTCACTTTGTCAATTCCTTGAAAGAGAGCTTCAACTTCAATGGATATACTAGTTCTGTTCTGTATTCATACCACAGACAATGTTATTGATTAGTGTCTGGCCAGGTTACACTTATATTAAAGTATATAGAGGGATTCTAAGTACATAGCGCTTGTCCACTTGAAATGCAAATCACTTGGGTTTAAATGGTTTTGAGGTCTTTCTGTTTAAATGTTCGATTTCTTAGAGTCTCCATAAATTCACGATCAATAATCGCCTTAGAGTACAACGTTTCACCTACAAAAGGCAATCAACAAGTTTACAACATGTTATTATCAAATTGTGGGCTGCGGCAAGTTCGTGAATTGAACGCGATTAATAGGATGGGCCCTTTTATGAAATTCTTTATAGTAATTTGTGCATACGGTAATACAAAAGAAATATTCTACTACTTTATTACAATGCCTTCGTGAAAATTTGAGTCGTTGATATTTTTTTCTCCTTTTTCATGAATAAATTATTTCCTCTCTGTGTGTATATCGGAAAATCTTGAGGGAGAAATTGGACGGGGGTGTTTGTGTGTATACAATGTGTTCCATCAATGCCTTCATCTCATCATCAAAAATTTTGCACTAGTTTTGATATTTTATCTGTGTCAAATTCCTTGTGGATTTTTCTGCACAATAATAATAATTTATGCCAGAGAATTTACATTCATGCACACGAAAAAATATTCCCTCTGATTTCTTCAACCAATTTCCCTCGATTTGAACCCAATAATTTTGACTCTAAAAGAAATTTCTTGCAAAAATAAATGAGCTGCATGAAGCAAAGAAAATGGAGTGCATTTTTACCAATTTTCCCCATTAAATTGTTTCTCTCTCTTGCATGATCTCCTCGAAAATCGTTTGTTCCCAAACTAAAAGGTCAAATTCTGCATTCTGTAAGTAAAGATTCGTAAAAATGGAATTCATTCAGGAAGCGCTTTATATTTCCTTCTTATTTTGAATTTTTTTTTTCAAAATAAAAGGAATTTATTAGAGAAGATAGAATAGCATTTCCCTGTTAAATTGCAATTCCGTAGCCCCTGTGTAATTGAGCGGAATCAAGTTAGTCTCATTTTTAGGGGTATCGAAGATCCCCTA
>JAQFXU010003864.1:0-14985 GCA_034693705.1 Spatulosminthurus flaviceps
TGAAACCTAAAATGTGTACAATAAAAGCTATGCGGAGATATAGTTACGAGTAAAATAATTTGGCAAACAGATATACTTGATCGGCCGGACTGTACAACTTTGGCGCTCAACGCTTTGTGTTTAGTGTGCCGTTGGTCCAAGCACGCCGTAATTTAAGTTCAGTCGTAGCAATTAACATTTTTAAAATGTTTTTACTCGTCCAGTGGATTAATGACAACCCAAAAACTTGGACAGTTGTTTCCGCGGACCTTTTAGCTGATGGGAATTTAAGGAAAAGTAAAACTTTGGTCGGGAAAACAGTGGGGATTAATTGGAGGCGGCGAGAACATCCGGCTCTTGTTATAAACGCAGGTATGTTTCCCTTATTTACTATAATAATAATTATTATTTTCATTGTGTATGGTCGTTGCCCCAAGTAATATTAAATGTAATTATTGTTACAATTTATCAATCCATGTTATTATTAACGTAGTTTATATTTACAAGGTCCCGATGAAGTTGCTCTTGAAGCCGAAGCAGATGAGCTAGCAGACAGGGAATACAATCAAACAATTCCAGCTACGCCGAAGTCGATTGTAAAAAGCAAGTGCTGAAATCAAATGGCATAATTATTGCTAATATTTTTGTCTAATGCTGCATTATAATATTTTATTATAATATTTATTCATTTTTTAGGAAGAAAACGAGCGATTCCTGAGAACGTTCCAGATTCCATTACTACTGTGGATGTAGGTCTAGCAACTGGATCAGCAGGTGCCCATTTAATTTAATTTAGCGATTCAAAAATTTCTTTTTGTGAAACTTAGACTTAGTTAACTAGAATTAGTCAATTTCTGTTATAGGGAGTTCGAAGCGTACTAAAACAAAGATTCGAGTGGACCAAATTGATTCAGTTTTAAATCGCTTCGATGAGACCGTCGAAGCTAATCCGGCTTCTAATCAATCTTTGGATGATACTCAAAATGAATTGTTGGCTAACAGTGAGGCAGACACTAATAAAACAGGTTATATATAGTTGACTTACTACAATATCGACTTACTTTTGTAAATATTTAATTTTGCAATAATTTTCAATAATTTGTGTGTTTCCAGATTTTGATGAACTCAAACTGAGGTACAGTGCTCTGAAAAAGAAGTATAGCAACTTGAAGAAAGAGCACAAGAAATGTTCTTCCGATGTAAGTTTAATCTTAACCCTAAATGTCAGATACATATATTCTCTTTTATTTTAATTGAAATAATTATTTTATTACTAGTTTGCTAAAATAATTAAATAAATAATTAATTTTTTCCAGGAAACTGTGGAATTGTTTCCCGGGTCTGCCGTAAAGTTAGCACGGAGCGAAATTTCAGCAATGCAAACGATGTCTTCCAGCATGACCATATTTGCAAGAAATCTTTTTCGAAAAATTTTTACATCGGAAGAAATCATCGGTCATTCACTTTTAGGAAGAAAGAGTACTTCGTTTCCCAACCATCAACCACTTCCTTCAGTCGATTTCGGGAAACGCGATGCAGTCATTGGTTAGTACGAAAATGCTATTACGTCAGTGCAATAATTATTTATTGTAAACAATCTTACTTAAGTTTAATAAATTTTGTATGTTATGGGTTTTACAGAGTTCACTTTAAAGCAATTCGGTTTAGAAGTTCATGAAGGCAGCAGCAAAAAGCGCATTCTAAAACGAAAAGCAGGAAAAACAGCAATCATCAAGTCTCTTTCCGATTACGTGCGGGAGGAAAATTCGAAAGCTAACAAACTTCAGTGAATTTTGTAACCATTCCCAATAATATGAGCTTATTGTTATGTTACAGTTAAAAGATGATGTCTTGATTAATAAACTTCAATTACAATGGAATGATTCGTGTAATAATTATTATTAGATCTAGTATTGCATTTCAGTTATTCGCTTTCGACTCATGCAAAATTTTAATAACTAAGATATATTGAAAACTTATGTACAAAGTAAATGCATTATTTAATCTGCATAATTATTTGCGCATAAATAATTGCTGCAAGGAAATATGCACAAACAATTATGGGCAAAATACGCCAATTCTCGCGGCGAGATGTTATGCATAAAATGAGTTAAAATTTATGCACAAACCAAGCTAAATTTTTCACACGGGTTTTCCTAGGCTACAATTGGCTGATTCTGGGAGTAAATATTTAATAAACGTGGCCATGTAGCCCCCCTCGGAACATACTCATTGAATAAAAATTGACATAAATGCTTGAAATTTTAACGTGTAAAAACTACCTTTACACGTTTCATACGCCCGTTAATTTTCTAGCGAAATATTTACATGGACAAAATACTTGTTCATTTTGCTTCAATGTCTTTGAATATTTAATACTCCTGGAAGTTTACATTCCCTTTTCTACGGTTACTATATACTACTTTGTTTTCCTATTTATTGTGACAACTTTAAGTAAACTCTTTTTCATTTAAATAGAAAGTTTCAGAGAATGAAAACTCCCTGAGATGTCCATAGGTTTACTTTTAAAGCTTGAAGTTTTGGCCTTTGATTGTTAAAATAGTTTTGCTATTATAACAGGGTATTCTCACTTTAAGTGCACACGATGTGATCTGGAAATCTAAGGAACATTTAAATTCTTGCCAGATTACCCTGCACTTTCCCATCGGCTAATACTTCCCTACGTCATGAGAAAGTCACCCAACTTGTGTACTTGGTCCGTGAGGGTTGGCTACTTCCTTGGGATTTTTCCTTGGAAATGGAATTCCGCCACGAAACGTATGGAGACGGCATCATGAAAGCTGAAAAGGTGTCATGGTTTCCTCAATATATTCGTTATGTTTCTTTACCTGACACCGCTCACTGTTCGCTACGTATAAATATGTGAGTTAATTACCTTCGGTAGCTGACGATCTACTGCATTTTGGCCTTGCCGATTTGCATTGCGAGGATAATAACGAAGCCTGGGAGGATCTACCACTTGACGGGCTTGCTAGATGACAAATATCATGGAAGTTACCTTCGTTGGCTTTTGACCATTTTTACAGTCTACACGTGGTTCCTGCAATTATTTGCCCTGCATTGGTCAAATATGATGATATTCTATCATACCGAGCTGGTGAGCTCTTACTTGAGGTAAGGAAATAATTTTTATGGAATTCAATGTTCCAGTACACACAAATATTTTTTCGAGCCATATTCGAAGTTTGTGGCTAAAATAAAATTACAGCATACATTATTTTTAAGAACATGGCGGAGGGATCAGCTCAGAAAATTTGGAATTGAAGGCAAAGGAATACAATATGATAAGAGTACACCAGCGGGAGCAGAATGAGCTCTGGGGAAATATGTACAACGTGGGCATCACAGTCCACATTGTGATCCAAAAGGAGCTATATGCACAACTCGCTTATACATGGTAGTACATGCTAATTCCCGTCTAAGCGATTTCTGCATATAGCTCCTTTTGGACTTTCGCCGACGATGTGTACCAGGCAGTCGTATCTCTAAAGCTGAAAAGCTTCATACTAGCCATAGGCACGTGGTTACTTCTCCGCTCAACGGTCAATGCGACGGCGGAATTTCACGAAAGCTCTCGTGAAATGCTTCACGAATGGCGACGGGCTGCTCCAAGAAATCCCTGGTTTTGCGAATATTTGCAAAGTATTCAAGCCCTGAGGATCCAAATGGGATCATTTGATTTCGTTGATAGGGAATTGAAATTGACGCACTTGGGCATTATCATTGATAATGCTGTAGCGCTTATTGTTGCAACTTGAAACATTTGAAAGGCTTGGTTGGATTGCGAGTGATGCACATTTCTTTGTAATACTAGTCGACGCTTTAAAAAGGTTTGGCAAGCTTATGCATTCCAAAAGAGCACTAGTTGGTCTTGTGTTATGTTAAAAGTAGCTTCTTACTTAATGTAAAGTTAAGAATTTTAAGGTCTAAATGCAAGGATATAGTTGTGGCCTATCCGCTGGCTTGGCCAACACATTCTGTTGCTTATATGCTATGCGAACCCGTGCAATGAAAAAATTTATTTAAGAACTGCTGGGACATATTTTGCAATGAACGTTCTCATGATTAAATTAAATACGATAAAATTTCCTTGCGGATATTTTAGTCTGCGTGTGAATAGAATTCCAGTAATTATACATACAACCCTTCTCATGGTGCAACGGTAAATATCTAATGATATATAAATGGCCTCACTTGGATTTCAATTAAGTGGTTAATAATCCGCAATGGGTCCGTATTTGATGGAACAATCCATTATTTCTTATATGTAGTTAGTGCGAAATTTCTTACAGAGTATTGAGTATTAAATGGGGTGAATGATATTTCTGAAAAGACCATATAAAACCCAATAATCTTTACTGGGTTTGGGAAAGTAGCCACTAATCGGAGCAATTTTTGGTACAGAAGAAATTTATTTGTGGTTACGAAACTGCAATGCATCAATGCATCAGAATGCATCGTTGCAAGTCGATTCTGAAAGGGAATTTTTTTAGCTTCCAAAATTGTTAAAAATCAGGGTACAGCACACTAAGGTGCCGAACGAATATTTAGCTGAAGGTAGCAAAATTCCCAGTATAACTTAATGGGAAAAACGCCAATAAACCTTAGTTACTTACAAGTGGACAACTAACAGCGCGGTTAGCTTCTGTTCTCCGAGAAAATCATCAAAAATACCAGTATGTAGTTGATTTTCCTCCATTAGATATCAATAATACTTGTGGAAACAATAATTATTTCTAAGACTAACAACACAAATGGGTAGTTACCAAAGCTGAGTCTGTAGCTAATTACCGAATATTGCGAACTTACAACTACATTTTATTGTCTTGACCTTTCTTTGTGCATTCTCTTAAACAGTTTCGTTTTCTCTGTCGTACCTGCTGGTAGCAATTTCAACCAACAGTAGTTTAGTGTGCAAGTAGTAAAATCTAGTTTCAGTTAACGGATTTTGTGGTCTGTTTGGTGATTTTCTCAGTTTGGTGGTCAGTGTTAGGCTTTAAAAAATTCGGAAATATTTCACAAACCCTAAGACAAAACCAGTGCCATTGTATAGTTTACTGATTATGAAACTTACGAATCACATTGCTGCTTCAAGAAAATAAGTGATTTAAAATCTAACGTAGTGATTTTACGGTTAGATATTTTGAGGAATTTAATATTTTGAGTGCATTTATCCTTCATTTAAACGCCGAGACTAAAATTGTTCTTCTGCCGTCTTGTGTAGAAGCTAGAAATATGGCGGCTATCTCGGGCTCGCTTCTTCATCTGGAAAACAGGTTTATTTGCTGACATATTCAGTCATTTTTAATAATGCTTTAAAAGCGACCAGGATTAATAGAATTTGGTAAAATTGTAAATGATCGTGTGAAGTTCAAATATTTAAAAAAAAAATAGGAATTTTACTTACGGTTGCAAGCATTTTAAGTCTAAAAATGCGAGTTAAATAAATCTAACAGCACAGTATGTATGTATGTATGTTACTAATTATTAGTAAAATGCTTACAACCGTAAGTAAAATTCCTAATAATTATTACATATTATTATATAATAATTATTACAGCTAAAAATATCATATTACATCATATTTTAATCGACCATTTTTCACTCTGACAATGAGTACTATTTTGTTTTTCAGAAACAAATCATTCAATTGCAACATTTGCTTGTTTGAAAAATCAAACCACCCAAAACTTTTGACTGAAAAATTCGGCATTTACCATTTCTACGAACAAAATCGAGAGCCTGGATTGCCATCATTGGTATTGAATTCAAAAAATATGTGGACAGTGTTACCAAAAGGCCTACAAAGATTTCATTAAAAACCAAGGGATAAAAAATGAAGCTAAGGAATTTGGGCAAGTTATGGTTCAGGCGGTGGGCAAAACGCGACGATTTTGTTGTGTTTGCAGTAAAACCGAAAACCCTTTACAGACTGTCACGGCAATGCTTGCAGCAGCAATATGGGTTGAAAAAAGGATTCTGGTGCCCGAAAGTAATCGTCTATGCACATTTCATGTTCACCGCGGAAAACTAAATAAGGAAGCTTTGATACTTTTGGAGGAACGGTAAGATGTTCAAAATGGGGAAATATTTTCGCTTGGTAATTTTTATCATGTTTCAACTTCTGATTTAATAACAAATAGGTCAGCAATTGTACCTATGGACTTAACTGAGAAATCAAAATTTTTCGAAGACATTTTGGTTAACATTGTGCAACAAGCAACGGAGAAAGAAAAGAAACCAACGCTGGATTTTGACTCAAATGAAATGACAAAATCAGACTATGAAACTTACACAGGTTTGAATAAGGAACAGTTCGACGATTTAGTTGCCACAATTGGAGACAGCCTCATTGGTTCGTGTAACAGGTCCAAGAGAAATGCTTTGGGCATATTTCTCTGCAAACTTCGTATGGACATTTCGCAAGTTCAAATTGCCCATCTATTTGACGTAGAACAGCCTCGGGTCTCCGATGCATTTCATCGTGTCGCAGATATTTTGAATGATAAATTCGCGTCAAAAAACTTGGGCTATAGTCATATTTCCAGAGACGATTTTAGAGGACATTCAAGAAAGCTTGCAAATGCGTTATTTGACCCGGAAGAAACCGCTTGCATGTATATATAGGACCGTACATATTTAGAGATCGAGTCATCCACAAACTTCGAATTTCAAAAGGATACGTATTCCCCCCACAAGCACTACAATTTGGTCAAGCCGATGATAGTTTGCGCTCCCGACGTTTATATTTTGGCAGCTGAAGTGTTGTTCTGTGCTAATAACAACGATGCAACAATTTTAAACAAAATGCTAGAAGAAAACTCTGGCTTTTCTCGTTTTGTAAAGGAACAAGATATTTTGATTGTCGACCGTGGTTTCCATGACAGCAAGGATATTTTAGAAGTGAAAAGCTTTGAAATTATTATGCCAAAATTACTTAATGGAGGAAGAAAGCAGTTTGAATCCATCGAAGCAAACGAAAGTAGGCTGGTGACAATGCTCAGATGGGTTCAAGTTTTTACGAAATCGTATTTCAAACAAATAATTGGCCGATGGTTTTCTCAAGAAAATCCTACATATTGCTTACGCGATTTTTAACAATTATTTCTCAATGATAGCTCCCGATCGCGAATGCGATGTTAAGATTGCAATCAAAGTTAAAATCCGTGCCCAAAATAGAAATGAGCTACAGGAGCTAGTGATCGAGAAAGGGTGGATGCAATCTAGAATCGAGTTTGTACCAATTGACCAATTTGACGTAACTGACTTCCCGGTTTTGAATGTCGAAGATCTACAAACAATTTGTATGGGAAGCTACCAAGTGGAATCTCGTTTTCAGTCAAGTGTAACCCATACGCTCTGGATTAGGTACTGCCTAAATAGATACGGACCGGAAAGAATTACACGATGGTTTTGCACATGCCAAGTTGGAGCACGCATAGTAGGATGCTGTGCTCACATAATGGCTATATTGTGGTATCTGTCTATTGGTCAGCATAATGGTAGTTCCCTGCAGAAAATGTCGGAGCAAGTATTTATGATGTGAGGTAATGAAAAGAAGCGTTTGAAATTATTGGTATCGCCACATTGTTAAAATTAAAAACCATTTCTATTTTTAATTTTAGGGTTAAGCGGCGCAGGGTTCTAGGGGTGGCAAATGGTCCAATTTTAAATGTGAATGCTCCTAATGATGTTAATCGTTAACGAATTAATATGTTTTATAAGATTTGCTCATTTTTAAATATTGTTTTTGTAATACTTGAGATTTAATTTGAAAATGCGCACAATATTTTGATTATTACTGATTCAATGTTGCCGCATTGATAATTTGCAGAACCTTTTATTGCCTTATCTCTTTTTAGTTTTGACAGTAGAAAATCTTATGTATTACATCCTAAATTAACCCGTCTTGATATTATTTGCATAAAAATTGCATTCAATTAAATAAATTAACTTAATAAAATTAAATTAACTAACAAACATATTACCTTTTAGTGTTTCTATTTCATTCTTGTAATTTTTCTGCCACGTAGCCAATATTTTAAATCGGCATTTTCCCCATTAAGTTAGACTGGGAATTTTTACTACCTTCAGCTAAATATTCGTTCGGCACCTTAGTGTGCTATACCATGATGTATGAGGATGGAATGAAGTAACCGTGCTAGGAATGGATTTCCAATGTATGAGAAGGAGGAAGTGCCGAAACTGGCGATTTCAGGGGAAAATGAGAATTGGAAGGTAAATTCGTAACTAAGCGACTTGCGGAAATCTGCATTTGAATTGCCAGAAAGTGTAATTTGATGAATGGCTTATGGTAGGGAGAAAAGAGTGTGAGTTGGAACTTGACTTTTGGGGGCAAAGTGACTCTTTTTGAGCCTAGCACAATTTTTATTACACAACAGCAAATACTCAATACAACAATATAAGCGGTCCACCCTTGATGAATTCTTGAAGTAGATGAATTCTTGAATAATAGATGTTGACTCTCCAGTGGTACTGTTCCAACTGAGGAGTAAAAAAGTTGATGATTTTAAAGTGTACACTGAAGGTTTAGGTTAAGTTTACATAATTAGGGAAGGCATTCAAATTAGGGCATTCGCACAGATAAAGCATTATTTAGAGAGGACAAAGTTCTTGTCGCTAGGGATTATCGCATAGCTGACCGGTCAAGTCAGCACAAAGACAAAATGCATTACAATTAGCGAGCCAGAAAAAATACAAATGAATTGAGGACAAAAATAAACACGAAAATAATACATAGGTCTGAACACATTATTTTTACCAATTTTGGAAGCTAACAAAATCCCTTTCAGAATCGACTTGCATCAATGCATTCTGATGCGTGGATCAAAATTTACAGCCAAAACAAAAAAGGAAATTTACCATTGCGGATCTGCTATGTTGCCGGCCGACACAATGGTGCTGTTATGTAGAAAATCTTGTAGGTTTCTCTAACTGTATCTTCTGCAGGGCTTTTAATAGTGCAATCACGTATAAAAATTCTGAAAGATATTAGAATAAAATTGACTTTCAAAATCGTCATTGCTCGTATTTTTATGCTGGAAGGTAGGGAAGATAGAGCGGGATGCATATTTGATGGAGAAAAAGTGGGAAACCGCGAAGATTTTTGCTAAATTCATCCCTTCACATCTCCACTCCCTCAAGAGATAAAAATACGTGCTATAGTGATTTTGAAAGCGAATTTAAATATCTTTCAGAATTGAGAAACCTCATTGCGGTACCTCTGTCTGTTCAAAAGTTACAAGCAGGGAAAGGCATAAGAAATTTTACATAACAGCACCATTGGTGGCCCGGGAACATAGCAGTTCCGATAAACTCCTTTTCATTAAAATCCATCCCGCCAACTTAAAATTGTCCCAGCCTGTTCAAACTTCAATCCTGCAAGCAATGCAAATTCGGACATAAAATGCCTGGTGAACCTCATCCGAAGTGGGTAAAAAATATTTCCAATGCAAACACAACAGTGAAAGCCATCAAACCCCAAAGAAAAGCATGCAGCGCTTTAGCTAAGGAGCTTTCCATTGACAATAGTTGAACTTCATCCTCGCGCCTCTGAACCAAACGAAATTTTGAATGACATTTTGGGAACCAAATCCTATCCCATTTGAACCATAAATCGTAAATCCCAGAACTAAATGCATCACCTTCCTCTCTGCAATCCTCACATGTGATTCTAATTCTCCATAAAGTATTAAAAAACTTGAGGTAGAAGGAAAATGATCAGAATGTTTGGGATTGTGATTGTGTGCGAATCGCAAATTCTTGCTACGCATTACCGATCTGACCTTACCCCAATAAAAATCAAATTCATTCCTGTGCACAACGAGAGCAGTTTTGGGAACTGTGAGATTTCTTTGGATGACATAATCAAGAAATTCGTCACAGAAGAGGATAAAATCTTGTTCCTTCTCCGCAAGCACGGACATGTGTTCATGAATATCATCAGTTCTCAGTACTTTTTTCCCGTACCAAGAAGTTCGTTCACAACGGGTGTTATTCTCCAATTTGCAGAGTCCTAATGAAGGGGCGTGGATAGTCACCTTCCCAAATCCGAGTTTCATGGGCGGCAGGGTAGAACATTTTAAAGCCTTTAAGACTTGCCAATTTAGCCCAAGGAGATTTGAAATCATTCCGAGTGATAGCCGTGGTTTTTAAAAAGCCTTTGTACCCATTTGTAATCACAATTCCTGTCAACAATAAACCCGTCAAAATCCACCAGACAAGAGTAAATGTCCAATTCAAAAGTTTATTTCGGCTTCGAATCCGAATTAAAATTGGTTTTTCTAGGAATGTTTCAATGATTGCGAGAGCTGTGACAAGGAAGACTTTGAAAATATGTCCCTGAGTTGAAACAATCAAATTTGATGAAAAAATGGCTCCCAAAAAGGTGACCAAAATTAGTAGGCAAATCCACGTTTCCATATCGACTGGATCAAGGAAGAGAGCATAGTCAAACTTAGTAGGGCGGACACCGTCGGATGTAATGATAACATGTGGAAAAGGATTTATTAGCGGGAAAATTCGTAAATGCTTATGGGGCCCATAATTTATTGTTGCACTGACGAAATCATCCGAAGTGTACATTTTAACTGAAGCCAGCGAAACGGGCGAATATTAAAAGAAATATTTGAGGTTTCCTGTAAAATATTTTCCAAAAACTACTGAATTGCATGATACATTGTTGCAGGTAATTTTCGGGAAAACGGACTCGAAATTTTTGTTGCATTAGCCGTAGGATTAAATTTGAGCCATATTTTTTGCAAATCCCATGCAACTTGAGCTGCCGTAGTCAAGGCGGTGGTGCATGATTTCCCGGTACAGTTAAACATTACTGGATTAGGGATATCCAAATGTAAGTACTCGTATGTCCCAGCAAATTCAATGTTGTTACTGGTAGGCAGAGGAATGAATTCCATGAATAAAGTACCTTGGACATTAAGAACGTGCTCAATGTATTGCTTAAAAAGGAGGGACGATTTTCCTTTGAACATGAGAATATCCCGTATTTCTTTGTTCGTATGTATTATCCACTGTTGGAGGTTTCCCTGACGTTTATTTACTACAAGACTGTATAATTCCCCCGCGACGAAATCAGTTTCTTCAGCCAGCACGAACTTTGAGAAACATCGCAGATTTTGTTGCTTGAAGGCTGGCAGTTCCAGTGGGGAATATTTGGGGTAGGTGTATAATAAGTATGGAGTTGGGATCTGTGTGAGGTCAGCAGGAAAGGGCTGAATCAATTTGATGAAGCAGTTTTGCAGTTGAGTAAAAACCAAAGCAAAGTTTGAGCTTCCATCGATGGAGCTGAATCCAGGGGTGAAGTAAATTAGGAACAAGTAAAATTTAAACTGCATCTTTTTCGTCGTAAGTTTTGATTTTAAGAAAGACAAGGTGAAGCGGGAAAAATTGTTTTGGCCGGTTTAATCAATCGTAAACGAAATAGGCGACGAATGTGAATAATATGTAGAAATATGATTTGATAATAATTTTCATTAAGAATCAATGACGAATGAGAATTTCAAAAGTTGGTAGTGTCGGTGCCGCTTGAGAATTTGATTTTAAATTATTTCATTTCATGCATTTAACCATGTATGTATTTATACCAGGCTGAATGCAATATCCTAATTCTTCATTGGACACGTGTAAGTGCGTTTCAAGTTTAAACTTCATTGAAAAAGGAAGAGGTCGTTGAAATTTTAAATAACCAAAAACTAATACACTCATTCAAATACTAATGGGTATTTCATGATTAATTAATTGATGTTGTGAGAATTATGAGTGCAAATGAGGTTTTCAGAATTTACAGGGTTCGTCGTTAATTTGAAGACTTGGAAGTGTTTTCAAGTTGTTACATTAAGCTGGTTTCGCATAGGCCAAATTCGTCGCAATCGCTAAACAACTTCATCCCCAAATCCCAGTCGCATTCATTATCCACCCTTCACAATGACTAAAACAGAAGAGCTATGCCAATGAAAAGCGATTTTCTTCAAAATATTTCATACCAACATGGAAGCTCCTTAATTTTAAAAGTCACTTCGCTCAGCGAATTGCTGATTAAAAACCTATGCGGTACCGCAGCTTTACTCCTCTTTATATTGGACTTTTAAAGCACATTTTAACTGTTATACTTTAAAATGGTAAGAGTTAATAAGTCCTTGAAAAGGAGTCTACTCAATGTTTTTGTTCACAGAGTGTGGGGAGCAACAGTTTTGTATACGTGGAAAATTGGATTTGACAATAATTAAATGTGCATACATTAATGGTGTTGAACATATTTTCTATTTTAGCCTCTTTGTCAGTTGGAAAGACTGCTTGGGGAATTCCGTAACCGCTCATGGTCATTATTTTCAGGGCATCTCAAAACTATTTTTGAAATAAAGGAATATATATTATTTGAGCGTTTTCGCTCAAATTGTACCAGGAAATGATTTGGACTTTGAAAATACCCAAAGAGTCTCCATTTGCTTTACAAACGTCGAGGGAACACGGAATGTTTGGTACTCAATCCCATCCGTGTTGCAATTCCTTCAAATGAACCCATTTATTTTTAGCAGTAGATGCTTTTCTCAGTCAAATTTGCTGGCTGGTTAGTTAAATTTGAAGAGAGAAAGAGGAAGACCTTATTGAGATGTCATTTCGTTTTTTCTACCTGCCCTGGCCACCTTTTTATTATACTAATTAACGCACTACTACGGAAAATTAATGTATTATGTAAAAATTCGAAAGAATTCAATACGAATGGGTTTGTTGATGATCTAGCTATAGCAGAATGTGTTAAATATAGTGAAATTCCAAAAATGCAAAATGTGTTAGATGAAATTAATAATACTTGTATAGATCTAAAAATGCAACTAAATCCCGCAAAATTTGTAAAAATTATAGTGGACAATAGTAGAAATATGAAATTCTCGTCAATAGAGCTAAAAATCAATGGTGTCAATATAACTACCTCGCAGACAAGTAAATTACTTGGAGTCATAATCAATAGGGGGATAAAATGGAATAATCATGTAGATTATATAATTCAAAAAGCATGTAAGAGAATTTTTATGCTTAGGAAATTAAGGCAATATAAGTTCTCAAAGTATGAACTCACGGTTGTGTACAAAGCTTACATTCGAGTCATTTTAGAATATGCCAGCCCTGTGTGGTCTAGTGGCTTATCTATTTTCCTAAAGAAAAAAATGGTTAAAGTGGAAAAAAGGTGTCTGTCTATCATTATAGGCAAGAGAGTTACTAGTAAAAATTATGCAGCTAGTCTAAAATCTGTTAACTTATATTCCATTACCTTCAGATTTGACAAATTAAGACTAAATTTTGGGAACTCATTATATATTAATCCAAAATGTCGGTATTTGTTAAATGTTAACTACAATAAGTCATTATATATTAATCCAAAATGTCGGTATTTGTTAAATGTTAACTACAATAATTATTATAGTAACTATAATACTAGATCAAAAACGAGATTAAGAGAGATACTATGTAATAGATGTAGATACTATTCTTCAGTAATTCCTAATGTGTTAAGGCAACTAAATCAATTAAATGCAATTGAATGGGACCAATTAGATAAGAGATACAACGATAATGTAAGTCCGCAATCTTCAGTTACATCATAAACAGTAAGAGTTTGTTTTGTACCGAGACGTAGGATATTTATACCTACGGCTAAGTGGTGTTGTAATTGTGTATGCTTCAGTGACAATAAACCAAGTTATTATTATTATTATTATTATTATTGTTCGCGTCAATATGCGAAATGACTCAGGAACATTTACTTGAATATGTGATGGGAAATATTGCTTTTACATTAACCTCTTATCAACCATTCAAGTCGTTTCAGTTGCCTTCTCTCTGTCATTAGATTACCTAATCTGTTGAAGTTATAACTGGCCTGGTTTATTGGCTATTTCTCGTAAGGACGTGACATAATGGAAAGTTCATTTTCAATAGTTTTCGAGAGTCAAGCTCAAATTGCCGAGACATGGGTCAATGCGTCAATTTATAATAATTATATAATTTATAATAATTATTACCGTCTCTAAACGTTGCGCATTTGATAAGTACGAAATGATTACATGTTTGAATAGAAAAATTATCAATGCGTTATTTTGCGTAAACTATTTATATTGGATTGGTTAATACTTAATAAGTGTTTGTGTATTAATGATCAGTATTAATAATGGTAGATCTGCTTAGCGCATGAATTTTATTTTTGTCACGTGTGGCCAATTTTGTACAAGATTGGTTCAGATTTTGGACACGTGGGTGAAAATCTTGTAGTGTAAGGTTAGTTATTTGGTACATTTTTTTAAAGCTTACGGACAAAATTTAAAAAAAAAAGCATTGAACCATACATGCGGTCAATATTTTGGGTAAAATATTGACAGTAATAATTAAGTCAACCTGATCGAGGTAGAATTTTATGGGAAAAAGTTCACCTTTCTTATTCTCCTTTTCGCGTTTTAATGCTGGACTGTTTGATACAAAGAAAAAGTATCATTGGAATCTTTATAAGAATAAGATCCGCGGTGCTCTTTCATAACTTAAGTCACTGTGAATCTTTTGACAGTCTAATCAATTTTAATACACATTCCAGTGTTGGCAGAGGCAAAAACCCAAAAACCCTGGGTTTTTGGGTTTTTGTGGGTTTTTGTGTGGTTTTTGGGTATCAAATATTTTGGGTTTTTGGGTAATTGGGTTTTTGCTTGATATAATAATACAGGGAAAGTTGAAAATAATAGAAATTTCGTATTAATATATTATATTTTTATTAAATATATTTCATATTATTTAAATAAGTTGATTAGTCATTTAAAACTATATTGTATAAGCAAAAGTAATTATTCACGAATAACCGCTGAAATGATGTTGTGCACCATTAACATGGAGATGTACATATCAATTACCCAATTGCCCAATTACCCAAAAACCCAGGGTTTTTGGGTTTTTGTCAAAAAC
>JAQFXU010003865.1:0-14983 GCA_034693705.1 Spatulosminthurus flaviceps
TCCCCACAATTACTAAAACGTGACAGCAATGCTTTTTCCTACACTTGACTTTCAAGTTGGTTACAAATATTAGGGTTATAAAGTGATGCAAGTAAATAATTTACTTTTTCTTGTAATATTTGGTTGTGATAAACCGATAAATGACCCCGGACAGGTAGGGAGTAATCAATTATAGAAAAGACTTAGATATTTAGTATAATTTAAAAGGCATTATATACGTGCATATTGAATTGCATCGCTTTGTGGTGCCTCCATGTAATAATTATATACACGAGGAAGGTCTAAATTAGAAGATAATAGAGAAAGCCATCAGAACTAAATATGTATATTTTTAGCATACAAATAACCAGCACAAGGAAGAAAATTATATATATTATTATTATTATTATAATAGCTATAGAAATTATTTACACACAATTATTGAATCATCTGAAAATATACTCGGTAATTTCACACACCAAAGGACATTTCCATGTATGTAAGAGCCCAAAGGTGGAGACATAAGTGGGAAAACTCTTACTCAGTACAACTTCTAATGCTCAAGGCTTGAGTATACATTTACAATTCATTTTCTTATATAATGCGCACTTATATATGTGGCATGAAAAGAAAGGGAAAGAAAGGGGAGAAAGAGAGAGAGAGAGAAAGTTGTGTGTAGGAAAAAAAGAAAATTCCCCCTGGATAGAAAAAATATTGAAGCAATATGCTCTCAAGTGTTTCCACTATGTCTTCACTTAGAGATCCAAGAAAAGATCCTTTTATTCTTTTTTATCAAGTTAGTTTAGCTATGAATAAAATCCATGTATAAATTCTATCCAATGACCATGGAGAGAGAAAGTTAGCTACTTTAGATACAACAAGTAGTAGTAGGAGCTTTAGTAACTTTAACCTCCTCCTCCTCCTGAAAAAAAAAGATTTCATGTAGTGAAATTTTCCAATTGGAATAAGGAGAAAGAAATGGAAGAGAGGAAAAAATTGGGGAGGGTGAAAGTAGAAATTCTTTTTTTTCTGGAGATGGATAGAATGAAAGAAAGTGTAGGAGCAACTCGTTTTTTTTTGGCATAAGTGAAAAAATGAAGATTCACAAGTACTACATTGTAGAAGTAAGAGAGAGAGAAGAAGAAGAAGGAAGAAGAAGAAATTGAGAGGAAAGAGTTGAGTTCCAAATGGAACCTTAGAGAAAATAAAGGAGCGCAAAAGTGAGTGAGAGCTGAGGGTAAGAATAGAAGAGAGAAAATCAACTGAAGAAAAAAAAGATAGGCTTAAGTAAGTATGCAGGACCTTTTGCTCTCGCTTTCTCTCGCGCTCTCTCTCTCTCTGCTTTCATACCTAAGTTGAATACAAAAGTAAAAGGCAATCGATTTCCAGTCAATCATCAATACTACCTGGTTCTAAAAGTGATGACTTGAAAAATTGAAGATGCCAACTTTTTTCCCACATTCCCAAAGTCTGAATGCGTTTTTTTCTCTTCTCCTTTCTCCTTTTTTCTTTCTCTCTCTCTCTCCCTTTGCTTTCTCTCTTTTTCTTCCGATGTTTTCCCTTCGACATCTTTCTCCCTTCTTCATCTTCCCTTTCTTGAACACTTGAAGAAAACCTACGTCTTTTGTCTTTGTACCACTGTAGGCATTTTATTCAAATCAGACCACACAAATCAACTTTGAGCATAACAAATTTGCCCTGTCTTGACAAAATTCTTGGACTTTTTATTTTTTTTATTTGTATGTGCGGGAGAATCTCTGCCCCAATCTTAGCTCCACAAAACCAAGTCACTTTTTTTTCTAGAAGGTTACAACATAGTTGATGACTTCAAGTCAAAAACTTGTCTCATATCTCTCATACATAATATTTTCTTCTCTCCGAGCTTTCTCCATGGATCTTGTGGAGAATGCAGGGAAATCGGATGTCACAATTTTTCACTTTCTTTGATTGAAACCATCCCAGGATAGCTTTTTAAGCATGGGAAATATATACATTGTATTTCAATTGCAGAAATTTATATTCTACAGAGGAATTTGCTTACCTTCACAGTTTCACTTTCACCTTTTAATTTTTTAATCAATAGCTATAATAAACATGGTTAAGTTTCTCTATTTAAATTTCATTATCTTACATTGCAAACATTATTAAATAATTAAAAAGCAATTTCAGCGTTAATTACCCATAAATTCCTTGTTAGTTAAACTTTTGATTTGTCTATTTATTTGAACAAATCTCCTTCGTTCGAAGCTTGAGAGTTTATTGTTTCCGCTATTTAACTTGATTTGGGTAAATATTGCTTGAATTAAAAAATATAAGGGTAAATATATTAAAATTGCATTACAACAAGACCTGAACTCTTGCCAAGTGTTAACCATAGCCTTGATACTCTGAACATGGTCAATGCCATGGCCAGATGAAATAAATATAAAAAAGAAGTTTTCCAATAGCAATGTCACTTATATATTTGCATAGCTATACTTCTGGAACATAGACAAAGCATTACTCTGTCACACTTTCTTCACAGTTTGAAAGGTTCTGAGTTTGAGTGTGATTTGAATGCAAGGTACTTTCCCTTGTGTAGCGGTGAAAGTAGTGAAAGTATTGAAAGCAGTGAAAGTAGTGAAAGTGGCTATGTATCATTTTAGAAGGCGTGTCTGTAGAAGAGATAAAGGCCATGTAGGTTGCCGACGTATGTATTACGTGAGAGAGAAGAAGTGATCAGCCAGGATTTTCTTCCATTGCCCTATCAAACCTCCATCCAACAAAACCTCCTGCCACTCCTAATTCCTTTGATGTTTCCAACTAATTGAAATTCCAAATTCACATAAATTCAACACTCGCACTTCTCCATCCATTCAAAAGCACTATTTTGGAAAATATTTTCAAAATTTCAATATATCCGTATTTCAAAATTTACAACAAAAGCTTATAATAACCACGGATTTTCATATTACAAGGCTCGATTGCCTCAAAGAGGGAAATTGAAAAAGGATTTTTCTAAGGCTTATTTTGATGTGTTGGTCAGCAGAATGCGGGAAATTGCCTTTGTCATAATTGTCTCTGGTTGACAAAACATCAAAAGAAATTGTAGTGTTGTATAGGGAAAGAGAAAAATTGAATAACCTTCGTACAGGAGAACATACACAACTATACATACAGAGAACGAAAGGGTCGCTTATGGAACTGACAAGGACAGAGACGGCTGGGGGAGAGGAGATAATAATCATGTACATGTACTACATTTACAAGCGAGGATAATTACACCTCTGCTTCCCAAAGCACTTTCCTCTCCGCTGTATACATGTACACATATATACATGTATATATGTCCTTTGAATTTCGGGTAGTAGCATTGAAATGGAGGTAAATTTCAAAAGCTAAGTGTATGTTCAGGGTTTGCAAAACATTGGGCCTTAAACCTTACAGATAGAGAAAACTAGGTCTTTCCATATAGAGAGTGAGATCTGGTTGTATGTATAAAAATTAACATAAGCATGCACATGCAATGTCCCTATCCCTCTTTATATATGCATTTGTGCAGAATTTTCAAACGCTGGTTGAATTTGAAAGTACTTGAGTTTCCAAGTGGAGCTTAGCATTCGCTCTGAATCCCTTCCCAAGATATAACCTTAGGGAGAAAGGGGGGAAGGAGAATGGAAATATTGGGCTGTTTGTTAATCAAGATAAGTATTCAGAATTTGATTCTCAATTGCCTATACTCTAGAACTACTTCCCTAGGAAATTATTATAGGTAGTTGAATGTAGAGAGAGAGAGAGAGAGAGAGAGAGAGAGAGAGAAGAACAATGGATTTGAAATATTCTTCCTTTTAATTTTACAACGTAACCTGGAAAAGCCATGCTATGCACTAATTTTACCCAAAGGCAACTTTCACTTGGGATCTTTCTCTCTTTACTGGATACATGTTATATACATACATACAATTCCTAGCCTAATTCAAATACATTGACTCAATGGAAATCTCATGTTCCTGTAATTATTATATCCCTCCTTTCAAAATCCACAGCCTAAAAACAAAAAAAACAATTTTATTTGTATGTACATACGGAGAAAGTAAATATAAGAATTTAATTGCTTGTTATGTAACAACTTCAAGGTAATTACATAATTGTATGAAAAGAAAGAAAAACTTTCAAAAAAATTGGTATGTAGTACACAGGAAAGGTAATGATACAAATGTTGAGGAAAATTCTCTAATATTTGCACATTTCAAGTGGGTTTTGAAATCCGAGGAAAATTTGCAATTTCATCATGGAACTGTGAGGAAACATAACAGTAAATATTTCAAGGCAATTTTGCACAACTGCATGTACAGATATATATTTGAGAAGAAAAAAACTTGTTGGTTTAAATGGATTTGGAAATAATTGGCAAGAGCCTGGTTTTGCTCTAGGTTAGAGTGGGTATAGTTGTGAGAATTTAGAAAAAAAAGGATGCGGGTGAAAGCTATGGGGAAGAGACTACGGAGAAAGCTGGAGAAAGTATGGGAATAGGAAAGTCAACAACTGTGAATGTAATAACTAATGTGTTTATATAGATATACGCGTATGTGAGCGGATGGTGGTAATTAAATAAAAGAAACGTTTCTTAACAACTATTCGCATGAGTAGGGACGAGAGAAGAGTTCTCATAAGTATGAAAGTAACAATTTTCTTTTGTATGTGGGTGTGTGTGTGTCCCTTTCTCTCGCTTTCTCTCTGTATATATCCAGAGATATGAACGTGTGTGTGTGATGCAAGAATTTCAAATGGTGGTAGAAAAGGAGAGTTTTTTTTCTATTGTAGAAGTTTGAAAGTGGGAAGGAAGCGGATAGCTTGGGATAGAATGGATGGAGTGAAAATAGGCAAAGAGAGCTTCAAATATTAGACTTTTCTACGTCTCCATATGTATGTAAGGGATTTACTATATATTTTCAGACTCTACATGCATTTTATTTTGACTATGTAGTTTTTAGGTCGTGGTGTTACACATGTATTTATATGTACACAATTAATCTATATGGTTTGAAATGTATTCACTCTAGGTATCTACTTTCTCCCGTATATACTCAATACATTTAACCAATATATATATATATATATGTATACGTTGAAGATATGTATGGGCTCAGGTTGAAAGAGTTGAGAGTGTATCTCTTCAATATGTATAGGGTAGGGTAATGGTTGTTGGAAGTGAACAGTGTGAAGCGATTCGAATGGAGCGGGATAGGATGTATGTAGCTACATATAAGGGAAAGTGTAGTATTGGAGAAGACCTTTCCTACATGTAGACCCATGTGTGTTTCAATACTGCTAACCAAGAGAAGATGAGTTTGCGTAGCCTTGTCCTGAAATATCGATCCAATGTGGCTTGCCTCTCTTTAGTCTCCTCGCATTTCACTCACAATGAAAAAGTACAAGAGAAAATGTTTTTCTGTTTGTGTTCGACAAATCCAAACGTTATTTCAGATAGATCCGTCCCCGGCTTTCTCCTTTTTGCTCCTCTCATTTTCTCTCTTTTCCATCTCTTTTTCCTCTCCCTTACTTTCTCTCTCTCTCTCTCTGTCTCTGTCCTAACAAGGAGGGACACTATGCATGATATAGAGGGAAAATTTACTAGGAGCTTTTCCGGAGGAAAAATCATAGGATTTTGCAAGGATAATATGAAGTAGGGGTTTTCTTGTTGCTAGTTTGAGACTGAGCCTTCCATCAAACCTTTAAGTATTTGTGTGGTCGTTTAAATCTTAAGCATTTTTAGAAGTATTTTATGTATATAAAAAAATAGGGAGCTCCTTTCAGAGCTGGGTTCATTTCAGAAGAATCGTCGGGATGAAAATAAACACTCATCTCCTCATCAAGGAACTCCCGCTCTTTCCTCTAGCTGTCTGAGCCTAGTGGCTTTATTTTAGCTTTCTCCAAATACTTTCATTGCACTACTTTCTCCACTTTCTCTACTTTCTCCCTTTTAACTTGGAGCTGGTCACTGGGAGCATTTGCTTTCTTTCTCAAAGTTTCTCTCTCACTTTCACCTCCTTTTAGTCCCTACTAATGCTTTCCTTTATCCCTCTCATCCTCCTCCATACATACATTCCCATAAGACAGGCTTATCTGTTTCGACTTCGGATTTCCACTTCCTTATCTCTCTCTCTCTCTCTCTGTCGATAAGAGGGTCTGTTCGGGAATGGAAATTTGAGGGAAAATCCTCCTTTTAAAGGAACTCTCTGGCATATGATGAGAGAGACAGAGAGTGAGAAAGAAAAAGTCTGTATTTTCCTTTCTTGTCTTCTTCAAGCTCCTTTCCCCCAGCAAAGTGTGCACTAAGGCTTTGGCTATAAAAAAAATCTCGTCTTGTATTTCTTGGGGGATCCTTGTGCTATGAGTGGGGGCGAGAAAGAGAAAGTTGTAGAGGGCTCATTATGGTCTGTATTGGATCACTGCTGTGTGGCTAGCCATGGTTCCTTTCTCCACCGTAGCATGATATTCTTGTAGCTATCATGATATCGTCGGATAACCATTACCCTCCCGTTGACTGCATATCAGTTCAAGTCTCTCTGGACAGACGCTACGATACAATCAACCGTAATAATGTTTCAGTATCTTTTACGAATCTTTTTTTTTTACGGAAAAGGAGCCAGCCCAAAGGGAAAGGGGGACTGTTTTTCTTCACATGCAACTCTTCGCTTTTCCTTTTAGCTTATATATAAGTATGGAAAGTTCCTTGAGCCTTGAAATGTACAAATCTTCCTTTTTTCCTATACCTTTTCCTTTCCTTGAATGAAAGTAGGAACAGTGGGAAATGTTATATCTAGGAAAATCTTATATCCAGAATCTCTCCGCTTGTCAAGCTCCCAGAGACTTTGACATACTGAGGATTTAAGTTTCCCCAGAAGATGCTGATGAGAAGAATCTATGTTGGAGAGAGAGAGAGAGAGAGAGTAAGCTAAAGCCTCACGTGTGAGAAGTGAAAGGCGTCTGGTGTTTACACACAAAGGAATGAAAAATCGTGCATTTAAAGTCCATGTATTTTATGTCGGGAGAGAAAGATACTGATACTCTGAGAGTACTCTCGTTAGATTTTCAAGTAGTGGCGATGTGAAGCATTCAAATAACTAGCCAAATGTACTACCGTATGCATGGACTGTTCTTGTAAAGAATCTTGTCTTTTATGGCAAGAAAATGTTGGAGAGGGGAAGAGAGAGAGAGAGGAAAAAGAGAGAGATCGATATCGATAACGGCTCCTATGGTCGCATCCGACACACAAAACCGGAATCGGTTAGCAGGCTATAGATTCAAATAGTAAAGTGTGTATCTGATATGTTCCTCAATAAATGCGTGTCTTCATGCACAGATATCTTTCCTTAGCTTTTTCTCTCTCTCTCTCTCACTTTCACTACTTTCTCCTTACACTTTCTCTCTTCCTTTACTCCCTCCCTCTCTCTCTTCTACTTCTTCTTCCTCTGAATCCCTTTTTTCCTCCTTTCCACAACTGAACTCAAAACAATGGGTAAAAATTGCATTTTTTTCAACCAATAGCTTGTTACTATTACGAGACAGGAACAGAGGAGCTTTCATGACCCCAAGTGTGAGGAAACAGTTTACTAAGGCTTACGTGCCGAGCCCGTATTATATGACCATGGGAACAGCTCATTCTCTCTTGTGGCTCTAATACCTGGAGCAAAACTAATATCAGTCAGTATATTTCAATGCGTAACTCTCCTCTCTCTCTCTCCTCACTCCCATTTTTTCTCATCCATTTTCCCTCCATTGGAAAACTGTGAAAAAATGTAGTAATCCAGACACCGGAGAAAGCAACTTTCTCTTGGATGGATATTTTTAGACTAGACTTGAAGGCTGAAAATGAGAGAGAGAGAGTGAAAAGGAACACTCAAAATAACTATCTCATTCCATTATATTACATTTATTGTATAAGAAGCAGAGGGCTTTTCTCAATGGTGTTTTAGCTCACCCCAAAAATTCCAACACAATTTTATTTAATTGATTGATGGATTGAGCATCACTCAAGTGGAATTTACTCCCAGGATTTTCACTCATTATTTTCTCTCATCCTCTCTCCTCTCATTGGGTGAAAGTCACATACATCTTAATGCTATCAAATTTCCGTTCCTCAAAAATAATCTACTTTGGAGAAAGTGTGGAAAGTACACACTTCCAATGGGATATAACACTTGGTATTTTTTCAAAAGGCTGTCCATAAAAAATCAGCTTGAATGAGTTGGTTCTCACAATATTGATAGATTCGGGAAGCAATTTTGGCAGTAGTTTGGAAATAGGCCGGCCGCCACTATATACTAACATTAGCGCTATATGCATCTATGTACATATTGTTATGGACATAGTCTCATGGATATTCTACTTCTCTCTACTACATTGGATTGTGTGAAAACTCTTGGAACGGTATGGATATAAACAAAGTTTTTACAAGTATCAGCTATATTGTATTATAGCAAAAAGCATGTATATATCCATTCAGATTAACATGCAGGCCTATGTCTGCCAGGCTTTCTCTTTTCTTAAAGCTAGACAGACTTGTAAAGTGAGATAATGCAAAAGAGAAGAGAGAAGGTTTTGTATAAGGTTAGTGAGTGAATTTTTGGGAGGAAAAGGTTTCCCAACAAGTTTCTTCTCTCTCTCCCCGTCACATCATAATATATAGATGGGGATGGAAAACATATGACCAAAAGGAGCTTTTATTTCCGTGAGATGTGTCCAAAAAAGTTATAAAAAAATAAGTGGCATAAGGTTCTATCCTTTTCTCAGGTAGAGGTGATAGCATAGGAGGAATGGAGACAAATACACACTCATAATAATGGTTGAATAAAGTGGGGATAAAGCCTAGTCCCCATAGCTATACGCTATGTATTTAAATGAGAAGTAGTAAATTACCGGGAGAACCTTCCACCTCTGTCCGGAGGAGTTCAAAGCTCTTAGCCGACGAGTGTTAGTAACTAAATATGACTTCACCTTTACAACTCTCCGCTAGCTCTTCCTCCTCCTTCCGAAAACTTCCTTAATAGAAACACTGACAAGCTTCTCCCCCATACTTTTACCTATACATAACCATTATAATTTATCTTGCTAGACCTAGTAAATTTACCTAGTGCGTAGGGTCCGTCACAAATTCTATTTCTTAACAACTCTTCTCTCCCTATACAATGGAACGTGCTAAGCCCCATTGCGTACACTATAGGAGCACTCCACATTAATGCACATAAGCACGTCCCAGCAATACATTCCTCACCTTATGTACGTTTCCTCACATATCAACCTTCCTTAAATTTACTCACTCTCAAAACCCTGTCTACTCCCTACGTCTACATGAATCCTCCTTTACACAAGGAACCCACGCATTTAGTCGAGGTAAATCTATACATGTATACATAGCCACCACCAAAGGTAAGAAAATATACAGAGCTTATACACGTACATACATACATGCAATTATGTGAAAGCAGTTCCAATGCACTAAGGCAAACGTCAGTTTGGAAGTACGTGCTTCTCCTTCTAGCTAAGAGTTAAAATTGAAAAATATATTAAAGGAATTGAGAAATAGAGAGAGAGAGAGAGAGAGAGCCGAGGCTGAGCTATTATGTGCTCTTCTTTTAACATTAAGTGATCTAAAGCCTACTGCTGGAGTGAAATATATACGGCGAGTGTGTTCAGGATTTGCAATATATTTTTGACAAGTCTTAAGGAATCTGAACCTGTCCTGTCTCATCACTCCTTCTTTACTTCCTTCCACCTTCCCCAGTCTGGACCCTACGAACTTTCTCCAAGAGCCTCTGTTTTTTTCTCTATTTTTATGTACCTAGGAAAAGGAACTGGTAGAGGGAGAAAGTTATTCACAAATATGTGAAGAGAAAAGAGGAAGGTTAAAGCGTAAGAGGCGGATTTGAATAAGAGAAGATAGACTAAGTGCAAAGTTGGTAGAGAGTGGTCTCATATATTCATGAAGTTTTGATGTATGATTTCATGCCTTGCTTGATATTCGGTGGCCGATTCACGACTCAAGAATAATTGATTTAATACGGACGGAACATGCCGAGCGTGAATACAAAATATCCTTGCTTTGAGATAGTTCTTGGAGAGAGAGAGAGAGAGAGAGTTCCACTCCAAAGTGAGAATCCCACTAAGATTCCTTTTTTTCTCTTCCGTCTCTCCGAGAATATGAGTCATAGTGAGAGAGTAGAATAGAAAAAGTAGAGGAGAGAGGAGAATGGAGAATCAAGAATAATTCGAGAAACGTAGTCAAGTGAAGATGAAAAGGCACCCTTTAAATGAGTGGCCCCACACAAGTAACGTAACATATCCCACTCTTTCGGCTTATACGAAAAACATCCGCGGAGGAGAGAGAGAGAGAGAAAAAAAAAGAGTCGAGTCGGCGTTCGGAATCGCTCAAAGGCGACCAACGATGGAGAGACGACTCAATGTCGAGCACTGCCAAATCTGTCTGTCCTCCTTTTCTATTTCACTCGCCATCTCTTCCTTCTTCTTTCTAACTCTCAATCTCTCAAGTTCAGCTTCCTATATATGAACCCTGTTACAACTGTTTAGCCTCCTGCTGCTCTCCGGCCAAGCTCTGTCCAAAACCAACAAGTTCGGTGGATAGTTGGAAAAAATCTTTTTTTTATTTTTTTTACTTTTTTTTTCTCTCTCTCTCTCTCTCACTCCTTCTCCCTCTCTCAAGCTTTTTCAAACGAAGAGTGTGTGGATGCCTTCGCTTTTCAAATATCGTTTCACACTGCCGCACACATCTAACACAATTTCGTTTCATCTTTACCGTCCCTCCATCTTCCTCTTCAACTTTTATATATGTATGGGGCTGAGGTAGTCATATGTCTATTAGTCAATGTGCATGTAGTAGTTGATGCACTGAGGTAAAATATCCATGACTCCATATCCTTCCACTTGGTTATCTCCCTCATGTTGAACTTTTGAGTCTTCATCTAGTATGAACCAGCTCTCTTTCTACAATATAAGAGTCCTGCTAGCTTGACGAATCCCATTCACTCATGTGATGTAATCGAGAGAATAGGGAAGAGATGAGGATTCGTCGGGGGAATAGTTCCCTGGGAAAATATCTCTTGTAAAAATTCCTCTCTTATTACCAAAAATTCTACAGAGAGAGAAAGAGAGGGATACAGACATAATAAAGTGAAGTCAACTTTTTCATTGGATTATTTTTTTCCGGAGTAGACACATACACATATAGAAGAAAATAAAATCAAAACTTGATAATGTGATTGGAATCCAATTTGAATTGCATTGGATTTTTTCCCTACCTTGCCCTTGAATGAGCAGTGTTACTTCCAGGCTTTTACACTCAAATGCACTATCACACCTGGGAATTTCCTTATTTCGATACAACCTACTTTCACCTTGGAAACCTTTTCCTGAACTTTCATCCGGATATGTCATTATTTTCTTTCGGATTTTTATTGTATAGAACAACATGCTCTTTTATGTTCTTCCTCCCACTTTTTGCCTTTCATTGAAAATTCTCTTATACTTTCTGCGTCAAAGTTCTTATAGCCAACACATATTGTATTGTCCTCCGGCTTCCATTTGGTCAAACAAATAGTAATTTTAGGATTTTCTTAACAATTCTTATTGACTTTCACCAAAATATTATTTCTGTCAAAATTCTCTGTTTTCACAAGGTACTTTCTCCGGAAATCTTCACTTTCACCCTAAAAAATAATATTTTTGTAAAAAAAAAAGTTTTTTTCTCTCTAGATATTACTTCTACACTATTATTACAGCTTGACTTTTTCCATCCCATTTCCCTCGGAAGATTGACATTCTGTCTCCCCTTGCTTTCTCCTCTTTTCTCTAGCGAGATGCCCTGATTTAAAGGCTTTTGATTTCAAACTTTTTTTGGGCCATTTTCTCTTCTCTTCTCCTTTAATTATCTGGGGTTACATCTCATTACATCCCACTCGGTGGATGGATCTGGTTATTTGCGTGGAAGGCTGCGTGTGGGAAATTGCATTTTCTATGTAGCGCCTTCCTATATATTTGAAGATGCTTTCAGAAGGAAGCTCTCACTTGTAATGGTAGACGTATATAAAACAAAGAGAAAACATGTCTTTTAATGTTTTTATTTCCCTATTTTTGTATATATGAAGAAAAAGTGTATAGTTATGGAATTGGAAAGCTTTACACGTCTATAGATAGGTTGAATGGGGAAATGTCACGAGGGACTTGGCCCTGCTTCTATTTCTATTGAAATAGCGCGCCCAAACGTATATTTTTCTGAAGGTCCCCATTTATTTTCTGGCCCCTGTTGGAAACTGAAATTTCCTACTCTGGATTTATGTATTTTTTTCCGCATCTCTTTATACGTATATTAAGGAGAGAAAGGTAGGACAAGTATATTTTTTTATATATGTATAAATATAAATGCGCAACCTTATTAATATGTCAGGTACATAGACTGAAGAGAATACAATGTTCCTACTCAACCTGCCTTTTGACATTTAATTTGGTGGTTAGGATGAAAAACAAGGGGGACCATTGACAGAGAAAGCTTAGGACTTAAAGTATTGGCTAGATGTTATGATAGTACATATGTATAGGATAAAGTTAGGAATTAAAGGAGAAATTCAAGTTCACCCATAAACTCTTCTTCTCTCTCTCTCTCTACTTTTCTCCTAGGCTCTCTCCCCTACATATTTTATAATTCCATTTATATTGTCGGCTGGTCGTTGAGACAGGAAATGTTGTGTCAAACTTTGCCATTAATGTACCTCCTTGTGTGCATGTAAATTAGGGATTAAATGAGACCACATTCAAAGCTCGTAAAGTTTTCTAATGAAAAGACTCTTGCCGCGTCAGAAGACTCTCTCTTTTCTATGTACTTGTCTTTATATGAGATTTTATATGGAGGAGGGCGTTGGAAATATTTACTTTTGTCTCACTTTACTTCCTACTTTAAATCCGCTCCCTTTCTTTTTTTTCTCTCTCTCTCTCTGTCTCTCTTCTAACTCCCAGGCCCACCCGTCTGTATATAAACATGACACATTTCCAGTGGTGCGGAATTTTTTAATATTTTCACCCTTTCCCTACTCTCTCCTACTCTCTCCTAAAGAGGTTTACTCCTAAGGAAATATTATGGGATTTTCTCTCTCTCTCTCTCTCAACATTTTTCTCTAATGATCAAACTATTAATCTAAAGAAATTTTTTTATGTTTTCTTTTCATGACCTCCCGTTGACCCTTGAGAAGATGATCAATTATGAGGACCGACCTGCAGCCTGTGCGCAATACAATAACTGCCCTTCATCATCATCATCCACCTCTTCCCCAACCTCGAAAAATTACAACAACGGGCTGGAGAATAGTAGTGACATTTTATTGCAATGCCCACATTGCTACAAATCCCTCTATTTCCCAATGTACGAAAGACCAGTGATCAAGACGACGGATAAGCGACGACTGAATCGTTTCTGTGGCTTTGTGGTTGTTTTCCTTTCCCTTTTCCTCCTCTTCTCCTCTCTTCTTGAGGCAGACATCGATAACGACGCATTGATTTCTGGAGCTCATTACTGGACACAGCCCTTTAAGATCAAGCGCCTTCCGCAATGCATCATCATCGGCGCCAGGAAATGTGGAACGAGAGCTTTAATCGATATGCTGAATTTACACCCTCAGGTATGTACACACATGTATCCAGATAGAAAATTTTATTACTCTCTCTTTTACTATACTATAAAGATAGACACTTGAACATCTTTATAGATTTTATTAGCCTTTATACAGATGATACACTTGCCAACTTTTACTTCCTCTCACACTTCATAAGGGAGATCAAAGATGAGCTATATTTACAGCCAATATTCTGGAATCTACTCCTTCCGTAAAGGCTCTGCCCTCTTAAGCATTGTAATATGTACGTGACATTGACAATCCCCCTGCTCTCTGTATTCAAGAGGTCTCCCTGCCTATAGATTATCACAAAGTAGCTGTAGCAAGGAAAAATGGTGCTCATGCAACTTTCTCCCATCCATTATGTATACAGAGGAAAACATGGAAGGTACATGCACTTTCGAAGGAGAAAGTACACACACACGCTCTTTAGGTACATTTATGCATCAAGTTGCAGGCTTAATGCTATAAGTGCAGAGTTTTGTTAGGCGACTGTAGCAGGAGCTAAAACACTTGCTCTTTAAGGACATGTGTTGCAGAGTGCGTTCGTATGTAGATACATATGTATCTCTTTGTGTAAAAATAGCTTGGACGAGGTAATAAAGGCAGACACGTGTTTTCTTACACTACATACCTAGCTACTACATAGCTCTCGAACTTAAGTACAAGGCCCGTGCTAACGCATTATATATGATAAGCAATCTTATGCTTATAGCGTAAATGCCTTTTCCCTTCTACTTTCTCCTACATAGCTATATACATACCACAAGGAATGGTTTATGCCTGGGAGGAGAAAGCCTTTTCTCTATAAAAATACATGCTTTTCGGTAGTATCTATGCTACTCAGACACATTTAAAGAATTTACCCTTGACTTGAGAAGCGTTAATAATTCCATAGATTTTCTCTCACATGTACACAAAAAATTTATCATTTGTTTCGTCTGGGAGAAAGTTTTTCTTTTTTTCTTTCTCTCTCTCTCTCTTATTCCGCTTCTGTCCTAAAGCTTCTCCCTATAAAGTGCATATGTTATATTTGGAGAGAGCGAGCTATTTCCTCAACTTATTCCTCTCCATTGCAAGTGGTATTACCCAGGGAATAGCGGAAAAAATTTATGATACTTACGATTAACACGTTTGTAATGTCTAAGGTTGGATGTTAGCTTCCATCCGGTCTGGAGAACGCTCTGATGAATGGTGAAGGAGCTATAGATGTGTAGGGAGAGACTCTAATAAATGAACTCTATAAAAAACCTATGTAATTTATAAGTAGCTTTCTCCACGCTTTTTGTAAGTGTTAGGAGTCTTAATAACCCTGTATATTTTCTAAAGACCACCTTGAACCT
>JAQFXU010003866.1:0-14981 GCA_034693705.1 Spatulosminthurus flaviceps
GCATGTACCCGAACCCGTCCCAAACCCGTTCCCGTTCCCAAAACCCGGGTTCCACCCGAACCCGTTGCGCATACTAGATTTTACAAAACTTTATCACAGGAGAAATTGTGAGTATCCAGACCATGTTGCTTGGATTAGGTCAATACAGAGTTTGTTATTTTCTATTCTTTCACATCATGCACTTAAAATGAAGAAAATCTGTATTCGGTTCTTGATCCTCTTCTGCGGCTGCGAGAATTCTCCACATCCAAGTTACCTTCCGCTTGTCACTTGTTGAGATTCAAGACGTAAATATTCAGGTAAGGATTTTCTCCAGAGACTGCTAGAGTAAGGATAGGAACGGAACTGCCTCGTAAATATTCCATGAGATTTTTGAGATAGTGGAGCATTGTTTTTGTGAAATATGTTGGGGATTTTTTCCTTTGTGTTTTTTACAAGTTGAGATTGTACATCAAGGCGTTTGTAATGTAAGAAGTTTTTTAAGTGAAAGTTCTTTAGATAGAATTTAAGTGAAAGTTGGAGCAGGAATGGTGAGGCTTTGACGAAGTAAAAGGCAGGATGGAAGATGGAAATCTATCGTTTATGTTAAATTCAGGTTGTTATAAATTTTTTGTAAAATTTACATTTATTTGCAAGAAAGAATTTAAGAAATCATTTGGAGCTGTGTGTTTTAAATTAAGGGTAGCATAGGGTTTTTCAAAGCGCTTATGATTTAGAAAAAATTAGACAGAACGTTTTAACGGGGAAAAATGGCCCCAAAATTTGGGAAATGGGATGAAAGCAGTCACGTGATTGGTCCAAATTTTTTCCCCGTGGCAATTTTTGCCCGGTGGCCATTTTTGCCCCAGGTGACTATATTGTGGTATGTTCTTGAAAATTTGTGAATCTTTTTTCCGAAATAACTGAATAATGAAATTTAAACTTTTGTGCAAATTGTATCGCAAAATTACCCAGAAATGTTAAAACAAATTCGGCACAATGAGTACGACAATTTTCTTTAATAAATTTATTTGGTTATTTGCTTGGTGAATTTTCTAAAGATTGAATGTCCATCTTAATAAATTTCGTCATTATTATTCTCACATCAAACAAATTACACGGGAAATTGTACATGTGTATTGAGTAAAAATATGTTGAATTTTTATTAGCAATGACATCTTGTAATATTTGTGTAGGATGGAATGCATCTTGTAATTCCTCGGAACAAACGTGGCTGGACGAGAACGATTATATTTTTGACAAGCCCTACGTCCAATTCATTTTCCTCGGTCTCTACAGTCTGGTTTTCTGCTTCTGCTTCTTTGGTAATTAAATTTACTCTTTTTCCCTTTATCTAAAGCTAGGTTGGATAATGATCCTTCATTCTCTCTTCGAATTAGAAGTTGTGCTGTCTAGAAAATATGAGCACAAGTAGGCCTCTTGCATGTTTTCTAATGTTCCAAAGACATTGGCAATTCTAATTAAAACACTTGAGTGCATTCCTAATTCCATAAAACTCCACTGCTTGTGCAACATTATGTAAAATCAGCCCTTATTGCAGTACCTTATTAAGTTTTCATTTCCCTATTGACTTAAAGTTAGAAAACATGATAAGGAGTCTATCAGGCTGAAATAAAACCCAATCAATCCTATGAAATCAGCACATTCAAAAAGATTTGATAAGACCTTAAAGCTTTCTCCCCAAATTTTCTCATTAATTTGTTAAATTGATTGCTTTCAGATTTTGCTCGCGTTTTGGAATTTTTAAATTAAAACTTAAAGAAAATATTTGATGAGAACATCATCAAATTAAAAGTGAAAGAATGCAAATTTATTTCCACAGACATTTTATATTAAAAAGCTTTCAGGGTTCAAAATTAGCATGTATTCACAATAAAAATGAACCTGATTTTGTATTTCTTGGAATTGTACTGGCCATTTGTAAATCCAAATTCATGAGATTATTCTAAAGTATGTATAATAAATTTGCATGTTCAAAAATTGGGCCAAACTAGACCGCGTTTAGCTCAGACTTGTGGCACATTTATCCAGCGTTTTGGTGGTGGTTATAAAGTTTTTGATAAATTATAACAACTTTCAAAGATACGGTCATTTTATTTGAAAATTTGGCGGACGGATTCAACTTTTGGTAGATTTGATTGCAATTTTTGCTCGAGGATTGAATTTTGATAGATTTGTGGAAAATTTTGACACAACATTTTAATTTTGGGTCGATTTGACTGACATTTTGACCCAAGAATTCAAATTTGGGTAGATTCGTTTAACATGTTAGCACGTGGATTCAAATTTTTGTTAGATTTTTCTAAAAATTTTACCAGTGCATTGCAAATTTTGGTAGATTTGCCTAAAAGTTTGACCGGTGCATTAAAATGTTTCAAGATTTATTAAAAATTTTGGCCAAGGATTTAAATTTTTAATACATTAGTCGGGAATTTAGAAATCATATGGAAACTTTCAATAGAACAAAATCTATTCCAGTCTTTCGTTCTTCTTATATCCTAAGCTTATTTCTTTTCATTTAAACGTGCAAAGTATAATATCTAATTAAGGTAGAAGAGCTTACATAATCACGATTGTAATGATAAAATATTTCTCTCATCAAAAGGATCTATCAATGTTTTGTCTTGTCACAGAGAAAAACATGTATCACATCCAAATAATTTCCCCCATCTTTCCAGAATAACTATGGCTGAGCTTATATAAACTTACTCAGGAGCTTCACCAATCAAAAAACCTAATGGAATGTTTTAACTACCACCTAGACAGCTCCCGTAGTCCTCAAATTACATTTCCCCATTTGTAAACCTCCAATGACTTTGATCCTCACCAAGGAATTTGAGAGATAGATCTAATCAAAACCATAATATTATTTGCTCGTTAAATACAGTCAACCACGCCCAATTAAACCAACAAAATCAATACATTTTTGTAAGTACAGCTACTTAAAAACTAAAAGTATAAATAGCAATGAAAGAGAAAGCACTAAATGAGATAAACCAGGGAAGCGAAAGAAAATTCCATTGTAAAAGACTTGGGAATTCTTCGGTTGCAAAGCTCTCCAATCACAGAGACGTGTCTTGAATAACTGTGAAACAAAGACCTTGATATTTCCACATAATGTACATACGTGTGCAGCCAGAAAGATCCTTTTCATTTGGGCCTTATATGTGTATCTTCCAAAATAGGTCAATTTATTTCCCTTATTAATATATAACATCATTTTCATAAATTCTTGGAAATATCATTTTCGAATGAAATTTTTGCAAAGTCATGGAAAAAATTTCCAAGATCCCACATTGACCTGATTGCCAAAAATATGGGATTCTACAAAAAATACAGCCTAACCTAATTATAACGGCTGCCACATACTCGCGAGTCAAGCCAAAATGAGCCCTGAGGCGGGGCTTCATGAATTGTGTTAGCTAAAAGTTGCAAGAAGCCCCGCCTCCGGGCTCATTCTGGCTTGACTCGCCAGTAGCCAGTACCTGCTGTCTTTCTACGGCAGAATAATTGCAGCTCCTCATTCCCTATATACAGTCAAAGTAAAATAACGGCCATTATTTATAGCGGCCAAAAATCCCTGTCAATAGTGTAGCAGTTATAAAAAGGTTTTACTATAGTAATACGAAAAATTTAACCACCCAAATATTTTAGGCCATGCTACCATAAAAAACCATTTTGTAAGTACATATACTATTAATGCTTTGGATATTCATAGCATTGAATACAAAGGGACCAGAAAGAGATTTCTTTTTAGTATTAGTTTAATGGGGAAACTTAAGTTGTGGGAGCTTGGTGGTTTAAAACGCATGTTGAGAAATGACTATGGAAAAGGACATTCGTAGAGAAAGTTTTTTTAAGAGAGTTGAGATTGCTTTTGACATTGTTTCCTCAGGGAACCTCGCGGTGGTGCTGGTGGTGACATTACATTGTCGAATGAGAAGTATAACAAAGTTTTGCTTAGGGAATTTAGCCTTTGCAAATTTATGCGTGGGGATCTTCTGTGTCTACCAAAACTTATCAACTTACCTTATGGAACGGTACGTGAGTTTCAAATTCCTTTTGTTATCACAATGAAATTTTGGCTGTAAGTTTTGAGTATACTAAGAAACTGAGCTTTTGTGTTTGCAGATGGATATTTGGAACGTTTATGTGCAAAATGTATCATTTTATTAATAGTCTGAGTCATACTGCTTCCGTGCTTATTCTTGTGGTAATGTGTGTGGAACGTTACCTGGCCATTTTGAAACCATTGAAGTTTCGGCGGATGCTCACAATTACGAAATTACGGGTGAGTATTTTAATTACGTCTGCCAATGATACAGTTGATTTTTTTTATATTGGCAGGCAAGGTATCCCAGAAATTCTGCCAACTGCAACTTTCTTTGTATTTGTCCTTTTTAGATTTATTATCGTGCCAATTCCGAAAAATCATCGGAAAATTAGACAAAATGCGGTTAATTTACATAAAAATATGTTTTAATCTGCTAAGTGCGATTCTTTTCATTTTTGCCTAAAAACAGCTTCTTTTTGGAAACCAAACCAGGCGCAAAAAGTGCCTTGAAAGCTCAAAATTCTTTAAATTTCTTTCACTGCACTGTAGAGAGTTTTTTAAAAACCCTTGCCCTACAGCGTATATCTCAAACATGAGAAATTTATGGGTGCATTTGAGCCTCTCACTAGGCATATCACCTACAATGGAGGAAATGTCATCTTAGGGAAAACTAATATAGGGGAATACTGTATATTTACATAAAACGTATAAATGACAAGTGACAGGAAGTTCTGAGGTTTTTCGTATGATGATTTGCGTAGTATATTTTTAGTACTTTGGTGACAGGATAATAGACAGGGATATTTGGCAGTGACATGAGCAATAGGCCCCAATTTTATGAAAACAGCTGGGAAATAAACAGAGCTGAAAGGGTTAAGTCTGCTCTAAAAATGTCAAAAAGAAGAAAACTTGAGAATTTGAAGTCTTTGGGGCTTCCATTTCGTTGGATTTTATTGCTGGGATTTTCGTATCTTTACATGTCATGCTTTGTATTTGAATAGATTATTGAGCTGTGAAGTCAAGCTACGCTGCATTAGGAAGCTGTAGTGTCCCACAGGAGCCTTAAAAGCAATGTCGTAAAAATAAGAGGATTTTCCTAACAAAGTTACAAAAATAGTGAAGTTTGTTTTGAAGCGCGTGTGTTTTTGAAAAAGGGCGTGAAATGGCAATGGTAATTTGAGGAGTGATAATATCCATGATAAGTTTTTGGGTTCCTAATCAGACGAGTTAGACCTTGATTTCACTAGTGGACTTAACCATGGTTAAACTTGCCATTGGTTAGTTTAACCATTATTTTCGTGTGAAATCGGAGTAAAAATGGTTAACTTAACTATTTTCGTAGTGAAATTGCTCACTTTTGGATGGTTATACTAACTATAGTTAAATTAACCATGGTTAAGTCCACTAGTGAAATCAAGGACTTAGGTTATTAGTTAATGGAAATAGTCCCTTTGAGGGAACGTGAGGGTAAGAAGAGGGAAAATGGGCGCTAGAATTGTAAAGAAGCGGGAATTTTATAATTGAGGAAATGGAGGTGTATTACGCGGAATAACAGGATTTTCTTCGCTTTTCAGATACTAATCATTACGGTGTGGTTCCTAAGCGCAATCCTCAGCTCCCCTCGCTTGTATTACATCACAACCTACAGCATTCCATCCGCTAGTTTAGAAGGTGAAGAGCGCGAAACAGTTGAAATTTGTGCACCCCAGCGAAATCTATATGACACGCATACGGCGGATATGATATATTTCATCGTTCTGTTTATTTTTCCGATTAGTGTTATGACTATCCTTTACACGCGCATGGGTATATACCTGTGGCATAGCGCTGTATCTGCCAGAGTCCCTAGTTTAAGTTACTCTCCAAGTTTGACCTCAGTTCGTAGTTCTGTCGACATATCTAAATTTGGCTCGTCATATAAAACGTCGGGCAAACCCTACAAAATGAAATTAAAGCGAAACTACTCAAAAAACCTGCGCTCTGCACCTTCATCGCCAACAAGCATTGAAAATCCCCACGTCTCAGCTCAGGAGCGGGATATCCCATACAATTCCCCCATTCTCCGGCGCTGTAAAAGCGAGCGCGCGCCGGTCAGTAAGGATGGAATTCAAGAAGTGGCCCAAGTTGGCGCTAAAATCAGGGGGACTAATATCCAAACAGAACATATGAATGAGAAGATTTTTACGCACAATGAATCTCTCTCCACGCTAAATATCCAGGATAGCTTGGAGCGCAAATTTGGAGAAGAGAATTCCATGATATTACCAGATGAAGCTCCTATTAGCGACAATCTTATTCCAAACAAACAATGCTCATCAAATATAAATAGCGCGGAGGAGCGTCACGTAAAAGCTGGTGTTACATCGCGGGAAAATATCACAAAATCAAGTAGAGCCAGCAAGTCCTCTAAGAGTTCTCCTAAAACAGGAAATAGTGGCTACGTTAGTGGTAATCTTAGGGCCCCGTGTATTTCAAAAAATATTTTCAAATCTCGCCGTTCAGTAGTGCGCATGCTTATTGTCATTGTAATAACTTTCGCCCTATGTAATCTCCCTTTTCATATGAGAAAAATCTGTCAAAATTACGTCCCAAATTATAATTTCAGCAGTCACTTCAGTAACCTCTTGACCCCATTGACATTTCTTCTCATGTATACTAACTGTGCCATCAACCCTATTCTTTACGCTTTTATGTCCAAGAGCTTTAGAGCTAGTTTTGTAGATCTAATTCGATGTAAGCTTCATTAGCTACAATTTTCCATTGTGAAACGCATGTTAAATTACCTGTTTTAACATTAATCGGCAACATTACCATTCATTGTTCCAGGTGGTATTTGACGAATCACACTAATCTAGAATCCAGAATTTGAACTTTGATCCAAATAAAGGGAATGAACTCATGCATATTTTAACCATTTATCCTAATTGTAAGTTAATTTCAAAATTTACCCTGATCTTTACAGTGTAATATTTGGTACTTAGTATTTAGATTGTAATCTAATTTTTACCAAAATGAATCCTTACCGCAATCATCAATGTAAACTTTGACCCTACGCTATAAGCAATCAATCTTTGTCAATTCCAACCTCTACAACAAGTCTGCAGCTACTTTTGTTCACATTATCATTATAATATTTACTTATTAATAGAATACAATAAAACGCGCTCAATTTTTATCTACCCATACTTCATTCCCTATTCCTGGTTGAGCAATTTTGCAAAAAAAAAGCATGTAAATAAAATCCATATAGCATGAAATTTTTCTTCCGTCTTTAATTATTCTGCTGCCTTCACTTGTGATTGTAGGACGTCTTAAAATATCTATACAGCTCGCAATTCCTATTTCAAAGGATAACCCCTCAAAGGGCTTCCGTTCGACGGAGTAATCTTTTTGCTCAAGCTAGCCAACAAATTAACCCAAGAAGCAATCACTGCACTGGCAAAAAGGTCTCTCCAGCTTCTTACCAAGCAATCCTCATTTACTCCTACCCAACTGCCTTTGACGAGTTTTCATCAAAATCCAAACTCCCTACACAGCGAAAAGTTCAGCAGCCATAAAAACATCTTCCTTATTTAATATAATAACTTACTCAATATACCTAAATTTCGCCCTTTTTCCAACCTGGATGATTTTCCCTTGAGACCCACAAAGTTCCTCTTAACTTAATGACAGGTGACGCAAATCCTCTCTCCCAAAACATTCTTTACAGATGAGCTTCTTGTAATCTTTGAACTCTTATTGAGGAAGCTTCATCAGAACATGAAAGCACAAATTAAGCTTCTACTACAACACTTGAAAGATTTCAGTTTTCCTCATCTAAAAGCTTTCAACTGACCTAGGAAATTTAACATTTCCTCAGATTTTCATCAAACCAAATCCCTTTTCAAGGTAACCAAGTGTTAGATTTAGTAAAAATGAATTATTTCCTTTATCCATTGCTGTGCTCTTTTCGTCCACTTTTGTAGTAAGATTCTACAATATAAGTTAGGCTTGTTCGAGCTTGGGATGAAGTTGCTCACAAGTAGGATAAAAGCTGACGAGCTGAACGAAAAAATGAATACAAGAGCAAAGCTCTAAAACCCAACTAGTAAAATTCAAAGGAGACATTTGTCACTCAATTGGACAATAGGTTTTTAGGAAATCTGAGACTCTACGGAAATTTTAACAAAAGTTGCCCTGGAAAGCCAAGCAAAATAACCTTATTCGACTTACGTTGAGAGTAAATTTCGAGTTCGAATGGATGAGGGATATTTAGCTCTACTTTATTGAGAAACCTCCCCTCGGATCGTCCTTGTGTGGTGTCTTCTCCAAATATTTTAGGCAACCCATTATTTGACGTGGAATGATTTCCAATACATGGAAGAGTGAACGACATTTTGCAAACGGCCAGGTAAGGATGGTGTGATTGGCTAATCAAACTTGGCACGTGATAACTTCCTTACTTGTATTTTACCAAGGCCAACCACTACAAAAAGACAAAATCCTGACAAATTAAAAATAACAACAAATCCATTAGTAAAATTGAAAGTTTATGCTTCGTTCATGGAAGGACGGAAGTTCATCCACAAATCTTGGTTCGGTAAGCTATTCAAGAGCTGGAAGCTGGAACACAATTTTTCTTGAGCATCCACAGACTTTCCTTACACTGTGAACTTATATAATGTATGTACGCCCTATGAGCGGGTCTGGAGCTGTATTTAATTATTCCTAACCTGCCTTGTTTATTTATTTGTGTATCCAATGCTAAAAAGTGCTAATGCAATGGCAAGATTGTATCACCCTATTAAAGACAAACCCTTGTGTCCCAGTTTGTTACAACTTTGGACATTCAATTAAATTGAAAGGGCAAAATGGCGATTTCAACTGCGAAAAGATCTTTTGTAAGATTTTTAAGAGCATAAATTAACCTACGGTATAGGATTTTTCCAAGAGCTTTACTTAGGTAAGGAAGAATAGAGGTAAGGCGATAAGAGTTTGCTCACTTAGGGTCTTGGCCGTGATAAAGTATGGGCAAATAAGATTTAGCTCAAAATTTGAGAGTATTCGCAGGAAACTCTCTTTTGCTTGGCTGAATCCAAGCTGAAAATAGTAATTGGAAGAAAAATCTTATAAAACAATGAGTAATATGCGCACAGATTTTTCCAACTTCCGCTCCAGTTGACTCCGTAATCTTCCAGAGGTTTGATACATTCATGTTTGAACCTGTTAGTATATTCATATTTTGATTTAATCGTCATCTCTTCATGTGCCGTATTTTCTCTTTTGTCAAAGGTGCCGATTCAAATCTTGTTATAATAAAAGGAAAACTGTAGACTATTTGACACCTTCACTCGCTTTTCTCATTCCTATTGAAGGGTACCATAATAATAATATCATACCTTTCAAAAGGAATGAAAAATACCTTTTGTTGAAATAGAAAGGTTTATTTCTCGTGAGGAAAACTTTGTTTACATTTTTCCATTATGTACTTCAGCTTGAATATGCAACTCCTTTGTTACATCAACTCTGGTATTTGTACGAGTTGTCAATTTCGCTGGAAGTACCGATGTAAAATTTCACAAAAAGTTGAAGCATGATTTCATTTGGTTCCAGTACTGGAACCAAATGAAATCATCGTTCTTTTTACTTTTCTGCTTTTTAAAATCTGCTTAGTGCACCATATCACTTTGATCTTCTACGAAGTTGTAGGGGATAAATTTGTTTGAGATTTGCCCAATTATTTTAAGATTATCCCATTAAATTGCGCCCAAACCAAGGGCCATGCAAAAAATTTGGAAATGGCCATTTAAAATCTCTCAAAAATAGCTTCGTAAAGCGTCCTTACTTGTTAAAATCAGAGTGTAACCTCGTAAACGGACGTGAGGTACCATTGTGAATGGAAGGAATGAATTAGTAAACGAAAAAACTTCAATTCACCTATTGAAATTGAAAGGGTGAGGTTGTTTGATTGAAAGGAGTAACTAGTTAAGCAGAATGAATTAAAATAGCAAAACTTAATTCCTCAATCAGATTACAGATTCCTAGGAAACATGAGACTTCTTTGTCGTCCGGAGTCGTCAACAAAAGTTGACGACTCCGGACGTGGTCCCTTTGGATTTAGGACATCATTAGACCTTCCATAGAACTGTTGAATATAGGAAGATTAGTTGGTTTTATGCAGGGAGTAGATGGAATTTCTTTGAACTATGTAACATTTATTTCCATTTGAGTACTAACTTATGAATCCAATGCCTTTTTGCAATAGTGGAGATTGGATAGACAGTTTGGGAAGTGGAAATTTTTTATTAATAGATCTTTATTTCACAGACTTGGATTTAAAAGGAATATTTTTTCGATTTTTTGTCTATTAGCAAGTCACAAAAATGTTACTGTAAATTACAACAGGTAAAGGATGAAAATCTGTCATTTTATTATTGTAATTCTCCAAATAATTTAAGAATGCTCGTAGGACTTCAATGGATTTCTGAAGGACAATAGGATTTTCGCGTTGGTGTAAGCCCAACCGTGTGTGGAATCACTGAGAAAAATTTTATTCAAAGCACTGATTTCCAAGCTGCGCCTTGAACACGGAACAAATTAACAAGACAACAGATTATATTCTCTCACTTTACTCTAACGTTTATACCCGCCCCATTCAAGGCCTAACGAAAACACTCTAAATAAATTACCCGGAATGGGATATCCATTGAGCATTATTAAGTGCTCTTCAAAGTTCAAACCTCAAGCTCCATCGGATTTTTAGAGGAATAATTAGAAAGTCCATAAAATATGGTCCCATTTAAGATTTATGGTCGGAGATATTTGTCCTCCCCATTCCCCCACAACTTTCTTTTAGAATGAAAATTAAAGCACGTACTTGCTACCAGGATTCTATTAAGTGTAAATTTTCCACTGTTTACTCACGTGATGCATGTGCATGCAATGAAAATACATACATGCATTAGTATCATCCATGTCTGGCATAAAATGTAAAACGTGAACCTAACAGCCAAGGCTGGCTGCTAGTTTTATGCATAAGGGATTTTTTATGCATTAAAAATTGGGGTAGGATTCAAAATTCAAATTCAAAGAACTAATGGATAAAAATCTTTGGTTTTTATTCGGAGAGGAAACATGATGAAGAATAATCGGAGAGTCACGTTTTCTCTGGTTCAAATAAATGACATATTTTCTTCCCCACACACTTCGGCTTTCACCAGATGAAAGCATTTTAATTTTCCAGTTCCAATTTAATTGTATGTGTTTTATTATGCTGATCTAAAAGTATTACATTTTCAATAAATTCTATGGAATAATCTGGCGGTTGCAAGGACCAACATGTGTAGAATGAACTGGGCGCTTTTTCTCATTCCGTTTCCCATTCAACTAGTTTCAATAGGTCAGAAAATTTTCAAACAGCAGCTGGAGTGCCTGAATCTGGAAATGGTAATAATTTCTATATGAAATCCTGAGATTGTATGCGCTCTCGGAAATTTCCTTCGCTTTGGTAGAGTTTAAATGTTTGGAGGCAAATTTTACGTAAATTCATGGAACTTGAAATTTCCATCGGATTGGGATTTGTCATAGTTTTCTGTGAAACATTTGGTTTGCGCATATTCATGTAAACCACAATTTCGCTGTTCAAATTTTAATAGAATTTCCATAGTAAGATTCAATTTTGTAAAGAAAGCTAATTCTTGTCCAATAATTAAACAATAATTAAAGAAAAAGTGTTTACTCAGCATGAAAAGCTTAGGCAATTATTTTCCACAAATCATTCAAATGTACATGAAACCTTCATAAAATGCATAAATAACCATTCAGATTTACCCGGAATATTTTAGTAGAAATTTTCCATTAAAACTTATTCAAATTGCGTAATTATGCTTGCTGATTAAGTTTCCCAAAACTGTAAATATTTGTCAAATAAATTGTGACATGAAAGTAATGCAACTCTAGTGCTTCGTATTAAAGCATTTATCCAAACTAAAATAATAAAACTAATTTGATTTCAAGATTATCGGAAAGTACTTAAAGAATTTAATTGACTACAAAATATTTCCAATGGGTTTGAATAAATGTTCAAAGTTTTATTATTAATGCAAACAATACGTTGCTCCAAAGCAAAGAATCAAATGTTAGACTCTAACAGCGTAATATCTTTGGGTGTGAAAAGGGCAAATGGAGAATTATTCTTCATTTGCAAATGATTCTCCCACTGGAAACTTGCTCGGGGAGATTAACTTCTTCAAGTTCGAATGTCAGTTTATGGGTGACAGCCCGAAAATTTACTTATGTAAATGAAGGAGCTTGTTCTCAATTACGCCAGCAATTTTAAAGCCAAACTGTGAGTTTTTGTAGTAGAATTTGTCCAGATTATTACATGTCAATGAATTTAACCCGACGGCCAATAATAATACCGGCATAATACATCCCCAACGTGAATATTTTACAGGAAAAACCCACAAGTGCATTATTTTAAAAATAAAAATGTCAGCTGTTTTGGTTGGAAAATCCTGTGCATTACGTGTTATTTCCAAGTGACTATAACACACCTCAGGGAATTTTAACCCGGAAGTAACAATTTCTATGAATTAAAGTTTCCATGCTGTGATAAAATCCCCAGGGACGCTACATACCAAAATAACTCGTGTTATCCAAGCTCAATTCAGCTGATTTGGTTGGAAAATCCTGTGCATTACGTGTTATTTCCAAGCGACTATAACACACCTCAGGGAATTTTAACCCGGAAGTAACATTTCCTATGAATTGAAGTTTCCATGCTGTGATAAAATCCCCAGGGACGCTACATATCAAAATAACTCGTGTTATCCAAGTTCAATTCAGTTCAACACTGCTCAAAAAAATGATAAATTTACTTTTATAGAATGCTTAACCTTGGTAAATAATCATGACTTTCAAGGCGGATGCGGTTTTAGAAGAATGACAGCTCACATTTCACAAATTGCAAATGATTCTATGCATGGATTTGTAAGCTCATGTTTTACAAGAATTTTCAGAGTGAAAATATGTTTGTATTTGGCCGAATCCAACCTCAAAATAATTGCAAGGTAAATATTTGCACGGCACTTAAAATGTACAAAAAGCTTTTTCCACTTCTAATCCCCAACTTGTTTCGTTCCATCGCGCATCGTAGCGTCAGTATTTCCCAGAGGCACCCTTGACATGTGAAGCAGAGGCAATTACTTTAGTGTATTCCGCAGTCGTTTCTACTTCCGGAATCAAGTTTCGTCACTTGAGTTGTATGCTCGATACGGCAACATTCTTTATCAAATCCAAACTCTCACCATTTCCTATTTACAATGCTCTTCTCGTATTTTGTCACATTGATAACAGCAAGCTTTCCACTTTCTCTTCAACCTGAACATAAGAGTATTTGAGCAGGTGTGTAACAATGTTATGGCTAGGAGTTTTGCAACCTACAGGAAAATGGGATGCATATGTTACATATATGTGTATGTATTTTTGAAAAACACTAGTCACGTAGTATAGTGGTTATAAATTGAAAAATAGCATGTAAAAGAAGGGGTTCTTATGCGGTAGCAAGATTAATGTATGTTTTATTCCTTGATGGACATTATCAATTCCGTACACAACGGGGATAATTTTCCTCATAATAACTTCATGTTTATTTATGCATTTTTGATTTGATATTGAACTTTGCCTGTTGGAAAAAATCTCCATGAGGGTCTCCGTTATATAATTTTTCTATAAATATGCACTTGTTTTTTGTGTATGTGGGATTTTACGTGAGAATCTCCCATTCTGTATTCCCTGAGATCCATAAAAAAAACTTAAAGTTGAATGCATTGCTCCCTTTCATAAAATGCAAGCATAAGAAATTAATCCTTTCATCTCTTTCGTTGCTCTCGCAGAGTGAAAGTTCTTTGTATAAACCAACCGTGCCTGTCATTATAAAATGGGACGAAGTTTCTTATTTGTTTTTGTGATGTTATTCTATTACAAATCATGTCGGCAATTTGAGCATCACGGGTTTGAACCAAGGTAGTATAATAAATGCAAATGGAATGTGCTATTTTGGGGTCACGGTCACGTTCACATTAATAAAATGGTTTTTCTTTAATATACGCTTATTCGTCTCATCTGACGTTCCATTCATTTTATTTGGGATTTCATTTGTTTCTGCCAAGTGCAGCCTTCCTGTATTCATGATTATGGGTATTTACGTCTTAATTTCCCTCCAAGGAAAAATTGAATTTTCAATCTAATATCGTTTCCGTACATGCATACATGAACAGTACTCAAGCCTTTAATGAACAAACCGTATATGATTTCCTTGATTTTGTAATAGTTATTATTGGAAATTACGATGTTACTCAAGCCTTCGATAAATTAGACCATCTACATAATACAAACAGAATTCAAGCGAGGAGAGCTCCATCCCCACTAAAAGACTTAACCGTTAACTTTATGGTTGGTAATTATACCAGAATAGCTACGATAAATGGGAAGACACCTAAGATTTACTTTAACTGTGGAGTAATGCAAGGAGCTCCTACCTCACCTTGGATTTATAATAACGGCGTGGATGATGAAGTAGAAGAAATGAATGAGATAGAGGTCAAAGAAGCATATGGTTTCAATCTACACCCAGATTGTAAAAGCGAGACATTACAAAATTTCGCCGATGATTCTGACCTTTCCGCAAACTCAAGAGATTCATCAGTTATTTTAAGTCTGACATTTTTGAGCCTTTACGATCAATTAGGACTTGAAATCAATGCGCGTAAGTCCCAATGCATCAGTATAGTAAAAGGAGAACTTTGTACTGATGATTTAATAATCAATCAAGATGTAACATTAAAATGCATCGGACCAAATGAAACGGTTAAATATCTGGGAACAACATACAATAATGAAATAGTATTCAACGAGGACAAAATACTCAAAAAATTTCGTCAACAAA
>JAQFXU010003867.1:0-14972 GCA_034693705.1 Spatulosminthurus flaviceps
ATCCACTACAATGTTGGAGGGGGAGGGTCAGTTTTCAATAATGGACTTTTCAAGTGAGGCCACTTTGTCCATTTTTTTGTTTTTGAGTGAATCCAGTATTGAGTTGCGCTGGATCCTCAAGCCTGCTTCCAGCCACGTCTGTGGCTGGTGGGTTTTCTAGTTTTACTTACCAGCAACTTCTTGTGAGGGCGAGTCATTGGTACGCTTGGGTGGAGGTGCTATTCCGTGGTACTGCACTACTTTCAAGCCATGCATGATTAATTTTCAGAGAGTTTCACCGGAAAAACAATTCCCATTTAATGCCCGAATCCATGTTTTCAAGTTTGTTTAAAATTACCATGACCTAAGTTCAAGGGCAAACTGAAATAAAATCCCATTTGACTCACTTTGACCTCAATTAGATTCGCGCGCTAAAAATTTGGTCGAGGAGCCTAGCCAATTACACACGCAAACAATAAGCAAAATGCATCAGAACTGAGTATATAAAGCCTTAAATTTGAAAGTTGCAATTAGTTGTCACAGACCGATTGAAATGAGACGCTTGATCATCATTAGAAATAGAGTAACAATTTTTATTCGAATCGCTGCTATTATCAATAATTAATTTCACGTAGAGATGAAGTTCGTCCAAGAATGCTGTCTTTTTACTAGCGTCTTACTTGTTGTAATCATTCTTGGTCAAAGGTCAAATATTTTTCCGGGGCCTGATTGATTAAAGAAAATTTTCAACAAAATTTAACTTGAATAGATAATGGCCCCCTATACTGAAAATTCGGCCAATGCATGGTTTGGTGTCATGAAACTGTTTGCCGATTCCACCTTTTTCAAGTTTCGAACGATTTAATTAAAATGTCTACCAAAATTTGAGCAACATTTTGACAGGTACAATGGGAATTTTGTGAAACAATTTTGGCCAACTCGTGGAAACTTAAGGCTGTTTTTTTAATATTTTCAACGACTCCGGACCAATGTAATAACATTTTTGTTGAATGGGCGGAAAGGCTCGACATACTGAAAAGTTTGTATGTAAATATTCTAAACGGTTAAAAGTACAGGTTTTGCACCCTCTTAGCAATGGAACTATGGGTAATAGAAATTTCATTTTCTCAGGACTTTTTAGAATATTTATTTACTATGATGTAAAAATAAATTACAACAAACAAAATCGCAACAATTATTTTCTATATACATAAGTCTAATTAGAATCCTGGATACACATTTATTTCTTAAAACAATAATAATTATTTGTTATATTATTATTTTCATTACTTTTACACAAAATAATAAAAGCAATAAAACACAATAGGAACTATACCTGAAGCTAAAATTACTCTTCTATTCAATGAATTTATCCCCGCCAACTCTCGATCCATTCAATTATGGGCCTAAATTAAGGTATAGCTAACAGTATAGACAATGGTTAGGTTAAGCCCAGGTGAATAAATTAAATCAATAAATCAGGCACCATAGAAATTGTACCATACCAACATATTCTAAAACAGAGCAAATACATAGACTAGGTGTTTAGGCTTTAGGTAACCATATGGACAGAAGGAACAGACAAGAAAATTTTGTTGCTCCAGTTTTATTTTTACGGCTCGTTTTATGTCTTTATTTCTACCACTGAAGGAAGCATAACCTGGAGACGTTCCATTTCCTCTACCCAATGCTTTTCAGGGCGGATTGATTCCAGTCCAATCCAAACTGTAACTCTTTTTAAGTGACCAACACTATCTCGGGCTTCTACAGCTGATACACCTCCATTCTGTAAAAACAATAATAATTGATGAACTCAGTGATTAAAGAACTCTTCAAGCAAATTACAGAAAAAGTAAATTTGAATTTCACCTCCTAAGAGACAAAAATTCTTTAAACATCAAACATGTATTACCAAATGGAAAGTAAGGTACTGGAGCTTTGGGATTTTTGACAGGCAGTAGACAAACAGATGCTTCGTAATGACGACAAAAGGGCCAAGGGTTAATTTTTCCAGACCTTGATAAAACAAAAATAACGTCAAAATAATTTAATTACACTCGTAAACAATTCTCCGCAAGAATATGACAGCTGATTCGAACGGAAATAAAAATAAAACACTCGATTGTAAAAGCAAGGTACCTTGAAAGTCCAGGAGAGATGCTTCCCGTGGAATCTTTTCCCAGGGCCAACCTTCTTCCAGCCACTCATCCACGATTATTCTCAGCCCAGAAAGAGTCCCATCGTCCTTTAATAGGTTTACCCGCAATTCAAGAGCAGTCAATTTGGGAAAGGACTTACAAATCATACTCAGCATTGCTTGTGTAAACTGCAGCCCCCCATACTGAACGAGTTTAAACGTGGAAACGTTGGGGAAAATCATCCCAGCTAAGCAAACAAACTTCAAAATCAAATCCGGATAGTGCACACTGGGAGCTTCAAAAGAAAGATCTTCTATTCCAGGACTTTCTTCTTCAACACACATGTATTGTAAAAAGTTACCCATTGGGTTACCAAAAGTTGCCTTCTTCAAAAGCGGGTACTTCCCCACTGGAAATGAGAAATCACTTTCATAATCACAAAACTTGGAGTCATTAATTTGCCGAAGCTTTGGGAAGCACTTGTTCTTTATCACCGGCAACCAATCTCCTTTAAGAATTTCCAATGAGTCCGCAAAGTGCTCAACTATTGATTTAAATTCTTCGTAGTAACTACCATTCATAAAAAAGGATGGAGCGAAATGCGTTTTAAGACTTTTAATACAAGGAATTTCTTTTATCCTTGCACAAATATGCTTCCAGTCCTCAAGAGAAATAGGATCCACACAGTCCAAAGAAAATTTCTCAATAGATTTCATCCCCCCTGGGGACATCACTTTTTTCAGTTTTTCTCCAGAAGTAAATTCACCGATCACGATACTCGTCAAGGGTGAAAAGTGGCAAAGGTTTTCACACAAAATCACAATCTTATCGCTTAGAAATACGTCATCACCAATTGCTAGCGATTTTAAGTGCGGCAACCGGATTTTTTCGGGTTGGAAAATTTCATAGCCAGGTCCATCTCCAATTATTTTGCCGGCAAGGTCTAATTTTGTAATCTTGAAATTGTGGAGGTTCGACGTTAAAACAGTTTGCAGTTCTACCGGATCCGCAAGATTCTCATCTTCGGTGTAAATGCGGAGCTCAATTGAATAATTATTGACGCTATCACGCACATACTTCAAAAATCCGAGGAAAGATTTTTCCCGGAAACTGTTAGCAAGAATGGTTATATTCCCAAATGGTGTCGGCAATCTCAAGTTTTTATTTTCTTCAATTAAGTTTAGGCAATAATCAACACTCTCAGGATAGGATTCTTGAAAGAAATAGCGACCCCACTTCCTCATTGCTTGGCAAGCAAATTGATTCCAGGATTTACAGACCAATCGACAAGTTTTCAGCACATTTAAATTTTTCATCAAAGGGATGAGTGTGCTAAAGATCTTAATGCGGCAAAAAAGCATTGCTTTACATATAAAAAATAATTGGTAAATAATACTGAAGTGAAAAAAATCTGTTATCTAAGTCAATGAAATTTTAATTTACCTCAGTGTCTCCATTTCCGAGAGTATCTTGGGAAGAGGGAAACCTTATTGATTCCTCGTGTATATTTTCATCCCCACTATTCTCTTCCCCGCCTTGTATTCCTTTACTTGTTGACACTGACATGATTGATATTCTAATTTTGGCTCTTACAGGACTTTTTACTGTTTAGTAATATTAGCATCTAATATTGACCACATAATTTTACAATGGCAAAGAATTGCTAAGAAAAGCTAGTTGCTAGCAGTTGCAATTTATTTGACATTTTAGTACGAAAAAAATGGATTTACATATGCAATTGGTAAATATTATTGAAGGGACAACTAAATGTTTTCTATTGATATAATAATTTTGGCTCTTTACTGCTTATTAGTATTGTTAGCGTCTAAATATTGACAACACGAATTCCCAATGGCAAGCAAATATTAATGAAAATAGTTTTTAGCTTATTGACAGTTGCAGTTTATTTGAAATTTTATTACGTACGTAATTCGTGACAAAATTCTAGCAATTTACCTTTAGTATTTCTTCCTTGCAAGTCAATTAGTCAATGAGTGAGACGGTGCATTTCCCGCTCTCTTTGAATACAGGGAAGACAGGGATGTCTCTGTTTTTCGCTCAAGTCAACGCACCACGCACCTTTCATTTATTGACATTTACACCAACTGGATGTAACAAATTGATATATAAGAGTTGGCTTGGGAAGTGGTCTCTGTTCAAATTTTTCATCCGTTAAAACTAGTCAAAATTTCGATAGAATTCGTGAACAGCACCGAACCGCTGCATTTTAGTCTCATATTTGTGAAAATTTCCACTACATAGTGCAGGCTTTCAAAAATTTGGCCACACTTGTCAATCAGTCACATCAGTCAAACATTGTGCTACCTCCACAACAAGTGGCGGTGTCACAAGACCGTTCGTTGAACGCATAATAATAAGTCTACCATAACCTAAAGGGCTATTTAAGCTTGAGCTTATACAGTCCTCAAAGCCTATATACTTCAAGGACAGTACACAGACAAATATTTGGTAAGCTGTTCTGGGCTTACATATTCTCCATGGACTTACTCTTAATGAGAAAATGTTTGTTAAATTTTTTGGTAAATGTTTTTGCATGTTCAGAAAATTTGTGTAGCAATTTCTGTAAAATTGTTTGACATTGCTGTGGCAATTTTTAAAAAATTTCAATTTTAATATTTTCTTTGCGGCAATTCCAAGTAAATTATTTTTTTTAAGAATGAACGGACCCTTCTTTTCGTCTATTTCCCCTTTATTCTTCTGAAAAGTCGAAGCTCGGGAGGCAATAAGTTAAAGGTTGGCTACAAATACACCATCTTGTTTTAAATTAGATTTGCCAAATCAAAATTTTTGAACACTTTCTAGTAAAATTTTGTTAAACTCTGATGTCAATATATATAGGAATTCCCTCTTATTGCTGTACAATATGGTTAATATAGTGTTAATTATTTCGCATACAAACATTTTCTTGTCCACCCTGACCCATATGATTTTAAATTTAAAAGTTTCCTATTTAGTCCTACAAAAGCCATTTTGATATGTCATTTATCTGTAAATGAGCCCTTTGGTGTTATAAAAAATCAGTCTTTCCTAACACTATATATCAGATTTAGGATGGATTTTTGTTTGCAATTTTTATCATGTTACTCTCTCTTGGCTCCCATTTAATAATATCCCGATTTTCAGAATGTTAGAAGCGATCCTACATTTAATTTGAGGCTTATACCATACCATTTCCAAACTGGATTGGCATAACTGCAAAATGTAAGCATTTTAGAACAAATTCATTCCAGCTGATTTCTGATTTGAGTATGTTACACCATGTTACACTTAATTATCTTTTATATACGTAAAAAAAATGCTGACACAATAGTTCGCTCTGGTTGTCCAGGTATTTCCCGAGATTACATACAGGAAGGCTTGAAAAAGGGGTTGCAGAAACCAGAATACCCTGTCAAATTTAAATTTGACTAACCCTTTTTAACCATAACCTCCCTAACAAGTCTTTACGACGAGCTGATAAAATATTGAGCTACATCCTTTTAACAAAAAAATCCAACCTATACTTCCCCTCCACTTGTCAAATTTATTACAATATTGGATCATTCGATGGATTGAACAACTGCTAACAACTTACTGATTGCCAGAAATGAAGACGATTGGTCAATTTAAGATAGAAAATGTCTAACGTGACAGTGAAGTTTTGATAGCATCAATTAGAGGATCGTGCAAAATCGTACCTCATAATTTATACAAACCATGTAGTTCAAAATATTTCTTAATATAATTAATAATATTAATTAATATATATTGGATAAAAGGGGAGCAAACTGATAAATTCTGTGCTGATAAATGTTGAGCAAGCGTATCAATACGATTCCAGTTGTAAATATGTAAATTTTTTACTTTCTCTTACTAATGATCTGATGATTATTGTGGGAAAGTAGTGGGAAATTTCATCCACAATATTTACCGGATTTTCTTTTTCATTCTGACTCCAGTTTTTATTGAAAAGCAGCTTATCGGATTTGCCGCCTCGAGGCCCAAACAATTGTTCTGTTATGGGGGGACCCTTAAATATTTACCAATTTATATCTCCAGAGCGGGTCGTCATAGCTCAATGAGGCATGACAATTCTAAAAGATCTCACTTTTGTCTTTCAGAATCCTTATTGCGTGTATTTTTATCTTTTTAGACCTTGATTTCACTAGTGGACTTAACCATGGTTAAATTAGCCATTGGTTAGTTTAACCATTATTTTCGTGTGAAATCGGAGCAAAAATGGTTAACTTAACCATTTTTGTAGTGAAATCCCTAGCTTTTGGAAGGTTAAACTAACTATAGTTAACTTAACCATGGTTAAGTCCACTAGTGAAATCAAGGTCTTAGGGAGAGGAGATACAGGGGGATGAATATAGCGATAATGAGCTTGTACAACTAGGATCGACCACAACATTTCACTATGGCAAGATTATTGTAAAAAATATTTTTTTCCTGTTGGGGACACTCAAGTTAGACAGGGAAAAATAATAATAAAAATAATAAAGACGAAAAAATTCCATAATGCATACCCCTGGTTTCGGGGGTTTTGATATGTAGCAAGTGGCCAATGCAATATCTTAGCACTGGATCATCCGAATGAGTTGTTTGTTTACTAAGTATAGTGAAACATTCAAGTTATATTTGAATTCACATCGGAATCCGAAAAAAATCGTATTCAAAAAAGTATCGAAAATCGGAATTCAATGGAAAAAATATTTTAATTCGAATTTTAATTCATATTTTTCCGATTACCAGCGGGTTGACATTTATTGTTTAACTTATTTACCAACTTGCACCTGAGGTTTAAAGTATTTTTCACGGCAATAACATAATAAGACTGAATAAGACGAACACTGGTGTTCATACTGTAGGTCATGACCTACAGCATTTCCCGCTTTTTCAGTCCGAACTAACTACTCCTTTCATCTATGTATATTTTGGCTCACTTAATTATTCACTGACATCAAAATGTTAATAAAAATCTCATTTTTATGATAATATTTTTGGCTCTCGCATGTAGTAAAGTATAGTAAGTCTCTTTTCGTCTCTCACATTTCCGAAAGTGTATAGCGCCCACCATCCACACCATAATGATGTAATTATTAAAAAATCAGTTTAATCAAATAAATTTTTCGCTATGAACTCGCATTCACATGGATTTTTTTCTTATTGATTTTATAATTTCAGATCTTTTTCCGATTATTAAAGATTACATATAGTCGACAAAATCAATGAAAAATTTTCATACATTTCGGTCAAATGATCAAATTCCGAATACGCTAACCCAATTCATATCATCATCTTCCACCGCTTCGTTCTAACAAACTCGAATGGGATCCCAACAGTCTGTGAAGTTAAAATTTATAATAATTACAGCTTTGTATCGTAGTTCAATCTTGAGACTACTTTATTTTCTTTATTTCCACCACTGTAGGAAGCATCGTACGTAGACGTTCCATTTCTTCCACCCATTTCTCTCTAGGATTGAAGGATTTCGACACAATAACTCTAATTCTTTTCAAGTGTCCAACACTTTTTCGAGCATCGATAGCGGAAACGTCTCCATTCTGTAACCATAATATCAATCAATTTCAGACAATGATCTCAAAATTAAGATTTCACACGAGGGCTACAAAACCATATCATTAGCAAAATTGTATTATTACCAAGTAAAATGTCAAGTACTGGAGCTTCGACATTTTTGAGAGACAGTAGAGAAACAAGGATTTAGTAATCAATACGGAGGGACCAAGGGTAAATTTTTCCAGGCCTAGAAAAATCCATTATGCTAAAATCGTAAATCCTTGATCCAAAAGATATGGTATTGAAAGGTACGGTAAGTTTTTTATGCCCAGTTATGAAATATTACATACCTGAAAAGTCCAGAAGAGATGGTTCTCTGGGAATTCTTTCCAAGGGCCAACCTTCGTGAAGCCACTCCAAGAAATTTTCTCGCAGTCCAGAAAGAGTCTTTTTGTCCCTGAGGAACACCCGCAATTCAAGAGCTCTTAGTTTGGGAAAGGACTGACAAATAACACTGAGCATTGCTGAAGTAAAATGTATTTCTTCGCAGTCGATAGAAAAATTGGAAACGTTGGGGAAACGCCACCCTGCTAAGTAAATGGCCTTCAATAACGAGTCGGGATCAGTCACCACACCATCAGGAGATTCAAAGGAAAGTTGTTGAATGGCTAGGTTTGGTTCTTCTGTAATGGCACGAAATATGTCACGACAACCTACATCAAGAGTTGCCTTCCTCAAGAGAGGGTAACGCTCCACCGGATAGTAGAAATCAAAATCAAATGGCGCATCTTTAATTTCCCGAAGTTTAGGGAAATATTTGTAATTAAAACGTGGCAAATAATTTCCTGCAAGAAATTCCACTGAGTCCGTAAAATGATTAATTATTATCTCAAATTTTTCGAAACAATCTCTATTAGTTGAAGTATCGGGGTGATATATTGAAAGTTTTTTTATGCCTTGTATTTTAAATATACTTGCCCTTACAAAATCCCAACTATCAAGGGATAGCTTTACACTAAAGTCCAAGTATAATTTTTTAACAGATTTCATTGCCAACGAGTACATCACTTTTTTAAGCCCATCTTCTAAACATTTGCTCCAAATTGCTACAGACTGTAATGGTGAGTAGCGACAAATATTTTCACACAATGATACAACCCTTTCATGTGTCAAGCTGTATCTTGTTATCCGTAATGTCCTCAAAAAAGGCAACCGAATCACTTCGGGCTGAAACATTATTTCGTCGTAGCGATGGTCCGTTATTTTGCCATTACTTAGGAACCCGTGGTTAATTATTTTGCCGTCTAGCTCTAATTTTATTATCTTCAAATTGTTCTGGTTACAGGTCAGTACTGCTTGCAATTCTGAAGGATCCACACGACCAGAAAATATTGTTAGGTCCATCAAAAAATCACTGGTAGTTTCCCGTAGATACTTCAAAATTCTCAACAAAGGTTCCTCCTTCAAACTTGTTACTCGCACCTTGAAAATCCGAAATGGTGATGGTAATCCCAAATGTACATTTCCTTCCATTAATTTCAGTTGGCTGTCTGTTTCGTGAGGGTAGTCTTCATCCACAGAATAATAAACCCTTGAATGTTTCCTCAATGCTCGGCAAGCAAATTGATTCCAGGATTTGCAGACCAAGCGACAAGTTTTAAGGATACAAACATTTTTCATCATCGGGATGAGAGTGCTAAATACCTAGATATGGAAAAACAAAATAATTCGTCATTGAGGGCTTTCGGTGAAAGTTTTGTTTCGTGGTGGCCACGATAAGTGTTAAAGAAATTTTTAGTTACCTCGGTGTCTCCATTTCCGAGAAGTTCTTCTGACAAGCCACTGAATTCCACCTCGGTATTTTGATCCTCATTGTTCTCTTCATTTCTGGCTCTCTTTCCTCGGGTTGTTGACAGTATTCCTTCTTCCCCCGCTCTTTTTCTTATGTATATCGGCATTATTATTAGGTTGTCCCTGGTCCCCAAATAATCCTATTGAAATAAAAGTAGTGGCTTTAGATTCTTGTTTAACTCACTTGTTATTTTACACGGAGGTTAATGGTTTTTTGACATTTAAAATAATAAAACTGAATACGTAGGACTAAAAGTGATGAACAGCATTTCCCGCCTTTGTCAGTCCCCATGACTACCTTCTTTCATCTATTCAACTATTAAAGTCACTAAATTATTCACTGACAAGAAAATGTAAATACAAACCTCCTTTTAAAAGTTTCAACTTTTAGTCTCACTTATTGTTAATGCTCAGTGGTCGAAAGTGGGGTTCTATATATGATAAGACTTTTGACACAAATTCCCTGAGAACAATGCAATAGCAGAATAAAAAACTATGCACCTCCGCCTCACAACTGCTTGGAAAGTATCAAGTGTATTTTCATTGTGCAGCATTGCATTCCAAGCAAATGTAAGTTAGTTAACAAAAAAAATTATTTAAACCAATTGCGCTGGTCATAAGGTAAACATTGCCGTTCCAGGGGTTGATGCGAAATTATTACACTTTGCAACTTGAGCAGTGTTTGCGGTACCTAAACTGATTGTGAGTTGTTTTTTGCTTAAGTTTTTATACACCTTAGTATGGCTTAACTTCTTGGCTTTAAAATGGTATACTTGTACCATAGGAACCTGTAGCAAATTACAGATGAATTTTGAATAATATGTAAAATGATAAAATTGATCATTTCCATGAGTGAAGTTAGGAAATCTTAAAAGAGCTCATCAAAAATTGAATTTTATGAGCTATTCAAAATGCAAGCTTAGGTTGGGCTAAGTAAATTTTAATTCGACTTGCGAACCATAACATCTGGTGACTGCGCAAAAACGTTTCTCATGTTTGACTTGCTATTGGAACAAACTTGACAATTTTATTCCAACCTTTGTGGAGTCTGAAGCAAGTGGCCCAGGCATTTCCAATTTTTAAAAATTTTAATGTTTAAGCGCTACAAATGCTGAAAACATCAGGGCAAAAAAATGAATTTGAGTTTATTCAAATAATTGTAGCAATAGTAGCATCTTGGCTTGCCAAAAGTTAGTCCACCATAGTTTTCTGAGCACCCGTCATTCTACAATAACAATAAAACCGTTCCAATCATCCCTCGTACTCGTCTCGTCTCTTTTTTCATCATTCACATTCACATTTCGTACTGTGACTTCCACCATCCATCACGATGCGATGGTGAAATAAAATCATCCAGTTCAACCATGATAAATTCTTAAAATATCACTCACATCGATTTTTTATTATTGCTTTCACAATTGTAGAGCTCTTACGATGTTATGAATTTAATTACATAAATACGTGGGATCAATGAAAACATTTCATATCGCCTTGATCAAATGACCAAAAAATATTTCCCAATATTTAGTCAAACGTATAAATTTTTCCCGCTTCAAAAGTAAGGCTTCTTCTACCATCTACTTGTTCATTTTCTAACAAACTGGAATGAGATCCTAGCGATTCATTGTTTTGGTAATAATAACTCCTTAAAGTTAAATATGATAAATTGTTCCAGGAATGTACCACACTATTCATCTTCTTCTGTTTTATCTATTTCCACTACTGCGGGGAGCATTATCCGTAGACCTTCCATTTCATCCACCCATTTGTCTTCAGGATCGAGGGATTCCAACACAACCACTTTAATTCTTTTCAAGTGTCCCACACTGTCTCGAACATCTAACGCTGAAACGTCTCCATTCTGTAACCGTATTTATATGCATTTTATTTAAATTTATTTATATGTATAGAATTTACACAACAACAAGAACTGGAAAAGTTCTAGAGCATCATGCATGCAAGCACTATAACAAGATTGTATTATTACCAAGTAAAAGGTCAAGTACTGGAGCTTTGCAAGTTTTGAGAGACAGTAGAGAAACAAGTATTTAGTAATCAATACGGAGGAGCCAAGGGTTAATCTTTCCAGTCCTAGACAAACCCATTATGCTAAAATTAGACCCTCGATCAAACGACTAATAATTAAATTCAAAGAAGCATTTTTATGTGCTAAATATGAAAAATTAAATACCTGAAAAGTCCAGAAGAGTTGTCCACGGTTGTCTGGGGATCCTTTCCAAAGGCCAACCTTCGTGCAGCCACTCAAGGAAATTTCCTCGCAGTCCAGAAAGTGTCTTATCCTCCGTGACGTTTATCCACAATTGAAGTTCTGTAAGTTTGGGAAAGGACTCACAAATAGCACTGAGCATTGCTGACGTAAGCTGCATTTCTTCGTTTTCGATAGAAAAATAGGAAACGTTGGGAAAACGCCATCCTGCTAAAGCAAGGACCTTCAATAACGAGTCGGGATCAGTCACCTCAGAAGTTTTAAAAGAAATCTCCTGAATGGCAAGGTTTGGTTCATCAGTAATATCACAAAATATGTCGTGAGAGCCCACAACAAAAGTTGCCTTCCTCAAGAGCGGGTAACGCTCCACCGGATAGTAAAACTCAAAATCAAATGGCGTACCTTCAATTTCCCGAAGTTTCGGGAAATATATACCATTTAAACTTGGTAAATAATCTCCTGCAAGATATTCGAGTGAGTTCGCAAAATGACTAATTATTGTCTCAATTTTGTCATTACAAGGATCTGTATAAGTGGGAGCATTGAAATGATATATTGAGAGATTTTTAATGCCTATTATTTTAAATAAACTTGCTCGTACTAAATCCCAATCATCGAGAGAAAGTTTTTCATGAAAGTGAAAGTAAAATGTCTCGACAGATTTCATTGCCAGGGATGACATCACTTTCATAAACCCATCTCCTAAACTGTGGCTGCAGATCGTTAGGGACTGTAAGGGTGAGTAGAGACAAATATTTTCACACAGTGATACCACCCAGTGGTCCGTCAAACCGTTTTTAAATATCCGAAAAGTCTTTACATAGGGCAACCGAAGTACTTCGGGTTGAAATACATCCGCCCCGTCTTTGTCAAATATTTTGCCTTCTAGCTCTAGTTTTATTATCTTCAAATTCTCCTGGTTGCAGGTCAGTACTGCTTGCAATTCTACTGGATCCACTTTATCAGAAATAATTGTTAGTTCCATCAAAAAATCACTGGTGCTTGCCCGCAGATACCTCAAAAATCTCAAGATATGTTCCTCCTTCAAAGATGTAACATTTACCATGAAAATTCGAAATGGTGATGGTAATCCCAAATGTGCATTTTCTACAAGTAATTTCAGATTGCTTTCAGTTTTCTCAGGATAATCTTCATCCACACAACAAAAAACTTCAGAATGTTTCCTCAAGGCTCGGCAAGCAAATTGATTCCAGGATTTGCACACCAATCGACAAATTTTAAGGACACAAACATTTCTCATGAGCGGGATGAGGGTGCTAAATACCTAGATACAGAATTATAGAACAATATAATTCATCACATACACATAGAGTAGGACCAAGTTGTTGTGGTTAATCTCAAGAAGTTGCTCAAGAAGTCTAATAACATGTGTCTATATAATGCATGAATTTTACCTCGGTGTTTCCATCTCCGAAATGTTCTTCTGACAAGTCACTGGATTCCACCTCGGTAATTTGATCCTCAGTGTTCTCTTCATTTCTGGCTCTCTTTCCTGTGGTTGTTGACAAGGTTTCTTGTTCTTCTTCCCTCGCTCTTTTTGTTGTGCTTATTGACATTGTTAATCACCCAGCCTCTCCCGAAATGATTTCAATGGATTATAAAAATCTTAATCTTAATATTATAAATTCTTGTTTAAATTATTAATTAGATTGCACTGGGGTTTAATGTGATCAAATTTTAAGTAGCATTTAATAAGACTGAAGAGGACTTGGAATGATGCACAGTATTTCCCGCCTTTTGCAGTCGGCACGACTTTCTCCTTTCATTTAATTTGCCGGTTTAACTCGCTTATTAGTTATTCACTGGCATAAGAGTGTAAGGAAAAACCATTAGTATGTATGTATATTGATTGACAGAGGCAATTTTGAAGCCATGTACTAGTAAATACCATTTGCTTTTAGTTAAAATGATGAAAGTGGGGAACAGTGAGATTGCGGAAAAAAGTAAACATTGAAGGAAGGTAACCCAAGTATTAAGGGAGAATTCCGCTGGGAATTTAGCAGTAAACAAACTTTTGTTATCATGACGAATGTAATTGGTAACCCTTTAAGCTTGGGTTTAACAACTATTTATTAAAAAGCATTTTTTAATAAAAACAAGTTTTTGATAATAATTTGTATTTAATGAAGAAGGTCAATGGTAGTCGAAAACTAGGCGTTTAATAAATGTGATTCATATAACTAACCAAGTATTCTAATTATAAAATAGTTGATATACTAATAGTAATTATTATTATCCTTTATGATGTTTTTTAAGTAAGGAAATTGAAGATAATGTTTGACATTTGTTTTTATTGTTCAGTCACAGATTTCCTCGGAAGGGAATTATGGATAAATTCATTTCTGCGATCTAAATGTGGGAATCACGTGACGTCTATAGAAAATATCGGAATCAAAATCTATAAAAATGTTGAAATAAATAATCAGAAATCAGCGTAATAATAATTATTATTGTTAAGATAGAATTTTATTATTTTTCTGCCTGCTGCGCCAGATTCGACTGCCCACTCATTGCCAATCTAAAATCTATCCTGCTTCCATTGGAACCTTTTTTTTTAGACTTGACAGACTTTTAGACCCAGTTGCCGGGTCTGCTGTTCCATAACACTAACTGGAATCACTAGATTGGCTCCAGTTAGTTAAAAATCCGGATTTCGGGTTATCCAAACCCTCGAGCCCACTAAGAAAATTCAGAATCACTAAATGAATATTGCAATCCTGGTTATAACTCCTTCCTTAGAACCCAATTATTTCCAAAACGCGTTTTATGAACAAAAAATCGTTTATTGAAAGACATGTAAAATCAGAACGTCGATAGAATGAAAAGTTTCAGTTCAAGCAAAATTAATTATACTTAAGAGCACACGCGGATATTTTTTATTAGCGTTTAATACTGATTATTTGTTATAATATAATTCAATGGAATGAATGAAAAATAATTTATCCATCTTGATTAAAAAAGATTAAAATTATTTCCAAATGTTTTAGTCAACCGTTTGTGCTTTTTTTTTACATTCGTGAAGTTCACAGCTTTTTTCGAACAAGCTCGAATGGAATCTCAGCTACTCATTGTTTCGATAAGTTTGAAAAGTTTGTACAGTTAAAAATAATAGTCCTCGCTATCAATAATGAGAAGGTCTAGTCATTAAATTCTACAACTTTGCAATACAATTCAATCGGATCTAAGCTACTCTTTGTTTCGATAAGTTTTCCGTTAAGACTAGTTGCCGCTAT
>JAQFXU010003868.1:0-14971 GCA_034693705.1 Spatulosminthurus flaviceps
TGCATGTACCCGAACCCGTACCAAACCCGTTCCCATTCCCAAAACCCGGGTTCCACCCGAACCCGTTGCGCATACTAAATGCCCTAAGATGGCATTTCCTCTACAGTGGCAGACCAAAACCCTCCCCATAAATTCCCCATGCTTATGGCATACGCTATAGGGGCAGTGTTTTTTGAAAAATCCCTATGTATCTCTATATATCTCTATATATAGATAGGGGAAGAATTTTGAAGAATTTTGGTCTTTTTAAGGTCACTAAACCTCATTTTGAACAAAAAATTGCAGATTTTTAGTCCAGAAACGAAAGGAATTGTATGAATTTAAAATTAAGTTTTGACATAAATCAGTGGAATTTCTTATAATTTTGAGATTATGGCTTCAAAATTAGCATGACCTTAAATCCTAATAGGGAAAATGCATGGAACGCTATAGTGGCATCTCTCTATAGTGGCATGATTTCTGTGATCCCTTGGATGCCACTATATAGGAAATATAGGGCCGTATTCATAAAACCTCACTAACACTAAATTCGGCACTAAACTCACCATTTTTTGAGGGTTAGTGTCTGTTTCGAATTCATCTTGGACCCTCTCACTCAACTTTCGATGAGGTCACTCAAAATAGTGAGTGATGAATCTAGTCACCTGTTTGGTGAGTAGATTCTCCACTCACTCATATAAAACTTTAAGTTAAAACTCAAGAGTCCCCTAAAGAGCACAATGCGTTTAGTGCACACATTTTAGGGTGAGTGGCACTTTTAGTGTGTGAATCCTTGAATACCAGGGAGACTTACACTCTCACTCATGCCTCAACACTCACTCACGTGAGGGATAGTGTTAGTATTAATGTGATAAATGAATACGGCCCATACTCTACGTATGTAGAATTGATATTATTTCAAAAAATCTTACCCAAAATGTAAATAAAAATTTTCCACCAAAAATAAATATTCATTTCAAAAAAGCGCAGCCAAAAGAAAACTTTTTGAAATTCAAAAAATTATTTTGCAGGCAAAAAATAATTTTTAGCCAAAAGCAAATTTTTGAAAAAAAAATTCAACCAACAAAACTTTTTTATGGAAAAAAAACATTTTTCAACCAAAATGTTTTTCACAAAAAAGTAAAACTTCCATAAATTTCAACCAAAAACATTTTTCATGGCAAATAATAAATTTTTCTAGGAAGCAACTAACCTGAGAGAGTTTCCGGGAGACCCATACTGCTCTTTAAAGGTCCAACGAGTAACGGCCCATTGCGCGCCGCACAAAAAACTTTGGCGGACATTTCTTCTGGATCCCCAACCTTCATCCTTGTTCCATGAGCTTCAAGATAGTCGACCTTCAGTGGATCCAAACTTCCATCCTCATAGACCTTTCGAATGACCTTTACTTGCTTGATCTCGGATGGGAAACTATCTCTATGCTCCTCATACCCACCATTATTTATCCCAGCATGGACCAACGTGGCATAAGCTCGTTTTGCGACTTGGCGCTTGCAAATATAAATCGCAGCCGCAGTTTCTACTTTTACAGATCCACCCGCGGCGTTACCAAGGACCTTGCATTTCCCATCCCTCGAGGTCATTTCCAATGGGTGGAACATATAGCTTGTGACCAGGTCATGGTGGAAATGTGATCCTGCAACGGTCGCACCATCGCAAAGTCCCGTTTGAATCGAAAGAAGGGCATGCTGAATGGCCATCGATGTGGATGAATAGGCCGTGTCCACGCCATAACTTGGACCCTGAAGACCGAAGTAGTAGGAAATTTGATTAGCCGTCATTGAAGCAGCATTTCCAAGAATACCGTAGACATTCGTTTTAGCGCCACTTCTTTTCCAAATGACTGCAGCCTCAGAATCTGAACAGGCTACGAACACCCCCGTTCTTGTCCCATGTAATTTGGATGGATGGAGTCCTGCGTCGATGATTGCTTCGTGGGTGACTTCGAGCAATTTTCCTGTGTTAAAAATTCAACAAATTTCTTAACCAACACGTATATAAATACCTTCATATAAGATAATGATAATGAAATTACTTTTATTTCCAAATGATCACCTAAGCCCAAAAAAATCGGCCACTTTAAAAATCAAACAGGTTTTCAAACAAAATTTGTACCTCAAAACTTAACTTACCATACACAATACTGGTCCAGAACTCATCCAGGCAATTGGATTGAGGAAATTGGCCAGAGATACCGCTGATCACAATGCCCGAGTCCAGGTCTAGTTCTAACTTCATTTTTAATTTCCCTGGAATATTATTTCCAAAGTGCAACAACAACAACGGCTTATAGCTTTCATCAAAAGAATGATCTAAACTGAACTCCAAAACCAAGATAATTTCCATGGTTATTTATAGAAAATCGCTCGTGTTTTTTCCTCATATCCAGTTCCAGACAAGTTTTTAATTCAATTAATTAATTATCAATAAAGTGAACACCTGATGGGAAATGTGCTAATTTAAGTCGATATGTATAATTGCTTCCGTACGTCCTCTTCCCAGCACACGATCAACGAGGTTATGTAAGTGTGAACGTATGTAAATGTGTATGTACATATGCATGTATTTGCTGTAGTCGAAGGTTTCGTTTGAGGACGTTCGAAGGCGTTTTCTCGCTATTAAATATATTTACCATAAATTTAACGTGGTATTGATATAATCTATTCCCAAATTAAAAATCAGTTTAGGTACATAATAGTATATAGTTATGAGACAAGGTTTATTTCTATTTATTTTTTAATATTAATTATGCAACTACAGTTGAACACAAGTGTTGTGGTACCACGCAAGAATGTAATTTAACATGTGCTGTAACCTCGTCCGCCTCAAAGAGTCATTCTGTCAAAATCATTTTTGAAGAAATTTTGGATATAAGAGAACATATTTTTGTCCACATTTTAAAATATTATGAAATTCCCTGTTCAAAAGCGGTTAAATTTAGTAAAATTTTTCTTAAAAACTGTCAAAATACTGGTAATATGTTTCAAACACTTATTCCCCCGGGTTTTTTTTTATTTTTTCCGTTATTTGGCCCAATTTTGGTCACTTAAGATAAAATGCCTATACAGAATGTGGGTTGATATTTGAATCAAATCGAGCAAAAACTAGTCTGGCACTTATTGTTTGTCATTTTTGACAGAATATTAATAGGACTTTTAAAATGTTGTTCATACTATACTAAAAATTAAGTATAGGCATATGGACCAGGAGTATGTAATAGTCCACTGCTTCCTTTAACTGGAAATGTGGGCTCATTAAAAGGAATTTTGTTGTAAGAACGGGATTCCATACAATTTTTCTTACCTGGGTGCAACTCCATGAAATAACTACTGTACGTCTACCTTCACTCTAAATTATAAATTCCGATTTCACATGTGAGGTAGGAAATGCACAGTCGTGGATAGCACACGTTGAGATATTTTCTCATTAAAAATATTTAATAAATTCAGGAGTAAATTACTTACCGAAACTCGTTTGTTTTTTTAGGTAAAGAATTATTTACAGTCAATAGGTGACTTTCCTCGGTAGTTTTGTGTTTTCAATGATATAATATATGTGTAAAGTTGAGAAAAGAATTTGATAATTTTCCCTAGGAGCACCACCTGGCCTATAGCCAGGGCATTGGAATAATTCGAACATTTTTTTGTAATTAGAATCAAGTTCAAAAATCACAATAATTCCTTCACACCCATTTAACAATATATCAACCTGTTTTTTCTGGATCAGTAAAAAAACTGGTAGCCCTTGGTAAAGTTTTAGTTTAAAATTATAAAGCTGGAAGGTAGGCACAAAAGGTAGATGACGAAAGTATCTGCAATCCGGTTAAAGTTTGTCGGCTCATGGAATGGGATCAGGTCATGATTTCCACCCAGTCCAAGACTCAAGGTATGTCGATGAGCCTGAGTACTGTGAGCACAACCGGGGTGGAGAGCGTGGTAGGACTCTGCACTTTCCTTGTTTTTATTTTATGCATGGGAATAACATTTGAAAAATTGCTTGCCATATTTTTCCTTGTCAGCAGTTCATCGATTTCGATTCAATCGATAAAATTTCAACAAGGTCATAAAAAATTCGGAAGAATTCAATTAAATTCTCATACTCACCTCACTTGTGTCTCTAAAATTTCAACCACGATTGGAATAAATAATGTGTGTATTTTTAATTTATCGCCTAATATTTTCTTTTGCCGTTAAACCCTGTAAATATTTTAAACCGAACCAATATTTTACTTGTTCCAATTTTGCAAAAAGATCAGAACTTTATCCTGCCACTAACAAAAATAGCATTTCACACAATTCATTAATTTTTATTTTGAGGGAAGAATTGAAAAAAAGCCAAATGTTGACGGCCAATGAGGGCCTTAGAAACGTTGTTGTAAACGTTTCTGAGATTTCTGTCATTTTCGACGTTAATAATTTGGTCAAAAATAAAATGTCATTTTTTCCAACATTTTGATTAGCAACAACACAAATACCTTAAAATTTACCGCCAATGTTTTGGCCTTGCAATGAAACCATAATTTATCTCTTGCAAAGCATTTTCAGATTCCACGTAATTACAAGTACAGTGAATACACAAATATGCATGAAATATTCACAGTAAATACAATTTTCCAAGGAGCTTAGCTCTCTCTCTCTCTCTATTTGCCTGTCTATTTTCTCAGTTCAGGCTTTTGAAATGTGAGAGTCTATAGTTGCTAATTACGAAACCATGGGAAATTATTTGATGACGGCAAACTTGTTTGCTCTGTAAAGTCTGCTAATGCTATGAGCTTGTCAATTTTGCAATCAGTTGCAATAGAAAATTTCTTGGAAAGGTCAACGTATTAGCTTGCCACTAAAGTGGGTTGCATTTTGGTTAATGTAATATTTGATTTTTGAGGGAAAATATTCAAAGAAAAAAAATGGCGACAGTGGAAGAGGTTCTTAGAAATATTGAAAAAGTTTCGAAACACATCGAGGCCTTTGATTTCGAAGTGTACGACGTTGCCGGGAGCCTGGAATTTATGAAGGGAAATCGGTATATTTTGTATTCATTTTTGGCCATGTACTTAATTGGGATTTATTATGGGCAAAAGTGGATGGAAAAAAGGAGGGCGATGAATTTAAGGTGGGCACTTTTTTCCTGGAATTTCGCACTCGCTATTTTTTCTATTCTCATCACCCTGAGGATGTCACCCGAATTTCTCTATACTCTTTCGGGCTCAAATGGTCTCTATAACTTGGCTTGTCGAATGTATGTTATTTTGTAAATCAATGCTAATTATTATGGAAAGATTTTATAATTTTTAAATGTAATGGCAGAGGAAAATGTTTTTTTTCGCAGGGATAATCACAACTATGCCACGTCATTTTGGGGAAGATTGTTTTTAATTTCGAAATTTTTAGAATTCGGGGACACCGCGTTTATTGTTTTGAGGAAGCAAAAGCTCATTTTCCTACATTGGTAAAGAAATATTTGATTTTTGGGCATTCTAACATTAATTTTACGATTAATCATGTTGAAAATTATTTACAGATGGTTTACCAAAAGTTTTCCACTAACTTTGAACTTTTTTCCCCTGTTTTATGAAATCGTGTTCTATCATTTTTAAGGTTTCATCATGCAGCAACAGCATTTATGTTCTGGTTTGGCTACGAGGCTCAAGCACCTTTTGGTCGTGTCCTGGTTTTAAATGCATTTGTCCATTCTTTAATGTATTCTTACTATGCTCTGAAGGTAAGAAAATTGGTTAAATTATTTTTAAATTGGTCCAATTTTGTTTCCCACAAAATATGATCATTTTTTAGGCATTGAAGGTGAAAATTCCCAAGAAGATTTCCAGAGCCTTGACAATAATTCAAATTTCCCAACTCATAACGATTCTTGTCCTGGCAGCCTTCCTGTTGAACTACTTTTTAGGTAAGGATGACATTATGCTTGGATCTTATTTGGATTTTTGAGGATACTGATTTTATTATAAAAATGTAATAAGAATCAATCATTTCTGTGACCCATTAAATTTCAGTTGAAAAGCGCCCTTGTGCAGTTGATATGAAATTATTTTGGATGGGCTTTGCTGTCGTCGCAATTTTTTTGGTGCTATTCGTGGATTTTTTCAAGGCATCCTATTTGTGGAAGAAGAAAAAAATATTGGATGATAAAACAAATTGATATTTGATTAGAAAAACATACATCAGGTTATTATGTACTTCCTTCAATGGAATCTTTAAACGGTTTTATTAAATTCCATCGTAGAAATTAATGTACATACGTAAATGTAAACCAGTTACGTACACATAATTTAAAATGTAAGTTTAATTATTACAATCATGGAGAGCATTTTTTTGAACATTTTCGAAAATTCTAAAATTAGGTTACCTTTCTTTATTGAATCACTAAAACTCACTTCAAATAACCATCATTTTACAAAATATTAGCGCTCAGGCTCTATCTACCACAGCTGGACCGCATGTCAATTTCTTTGACGTTACCTATGCGGAGAGACAGGGATCACGCGAGTTCACTGCAATAAAATGAGTGTGTAACGCGTGAAATGAGAAAAAGTGAAACATACTCAAAACGTTTTTTGTAACTTTATAAAATGTGGGGTTTATGCTCCAATTCATAGCCGCAGGTCTAACGGAGTTGTCAACCATCTTAAGCCTTTATTCAAATCAGTTACAAAGTTTCAATGGTTAACCCTATCTTATGAGGAATCCTCGCACAAGCTGTCAAATGTGTGAGCGGTCAGGGGAAAACCCCAGTGGGGGAAAAACCCTTTCCTTGAGCCAAATTACAAACCACCCCCGGGATTCGAACCCAAGTACTACTCAGACGACCCTCGTATGAATTGTCAGTCCATTGCCACTGCGCTAATGAAGCTTGTTTGTCTGTAGTAACAATTATGCACTACCCCACTTGTGGGTGAATATGTATTAAACCAAATCGTGAAAGCTTTCACAATGATGTCAATTTTCTGATGTTCTTGGGTGTAAAAGGGTGAACCAATTTTATCTTTTCGGTAAGAAATTTTAGGTGGATTTACAGGATGAAATCGTGTTAGCAAATGCACTACGTCAATTTGAACATTTATTGTATGCGCTTTTGAAAGAAATTCATTAAGTAACTTTTAAGAATAAAATGACACTAGACTTGGTCATGTTTTAATGCATAAAACTTGTATTCAGTATAGAGCTAGCTTAAACAAGCTGAACCAGTGTTGGCAGAGGCAAAAACCCAAAAACCCCGGGGTTTTGTGGGTTTTTGTGTGGTTTTTGGGTATCAAACATTTTGGGTTTTTGGGTAATTGGGTTTTTGCTTAATATTATAATGCAAGGAAAGTTGAAAATATTAGTTGTTTCGAATTGACATATTTCATATTATTTAAATAAGTTGATTTGAAGTCATTTAAAACTGTATAGTATAAGCAAAAGTAATTTTTTACGAATAACCGCTAAAATGATGTTGTGTATCATTGGCATGGAGTAATGGAGATGTACATATCAACTACCCAATTGTCCAAATACCCAGGGTTTTTGCCAACACTGAGCTGAACAAGTACAATACCTGGCTATCTTTAATAATTCTACAAGCCTAAATACACTAGAAAATAAAATCTTTATAAACGTATAACATTGCATCTAGCCACCAACCAACGACGCATAGGTCTTTGGATTTATACTATAGAAGTAAGCCAAAGATGGTGTTAGTACCGATAAGGACAAAAGGTTTTTGTATGATTTTTGTCGAGGCAAAATATACACCGAGGACCTCCACAGGAGTGAGTATGATGACCCAGATGACTCATGCTAATTGCACATCTGACTAAGGAATCCACAATATTCCCAGCTTCCGCATAGCGAAGGTCACAAATGTCCATTATTTCACTAGAAAAATTATTATCATAAGAATCAAAATAGCTTTCTTCATGCTCCCGTAAATAATCCTGGGTATCCTGGACAAAATGGAGTATATCGTACGGGGTTCCCATCACGTGTATCAGACGGAACGTTGGCGTCCCCCCTTGTCGAGAATACCCATCCACCGTTATATGAAGCCCATACTGAAATTCAAACTCCCGGAATCGATCTCTACCGAGGACTTCAAAGTTTACCAAAAAATGGTGTGGAAGACGAAATACAGCTGTTAATCGACGGACACGATCCATTGACCAAAGCGGGTCCGGAGGACGAGACAAAGAAGTACTTTCCACGGCAGAATCTGGTAGGAAATCATCCCGAGGTTTGGAAGATGAAAAATGGGTGTCATTTTTTGTAGCTGATGGAGCGGAATTGTTCAAGGTGAGTGGAACAAAATACTGGTCAATCGGAAGCAAAGCTAATTGCCAATTGGGCAGGCCTTGAGAAGTCCCTGCTGAAGATTTTTTAGTGACGAGAGGTGAAACAGGTTGAAACAAAACGGCAGGACGCTTTTTGGGTGGCAAAGGTGACTCAGACTCAGGATCCACACTACGCTTACGAGGAAAGTTAATATTTTTCTCATTCCATTCTTCTCCAGGCTCTTGTTTAATAAAACTCTCTTCCTGGTGCAGGGAGGTTCCAATCATTGACTGCATGGTTGAGTGGATTTGTAGGATTTTGTCTAAATGAGTTCTAAGTTCCTCAAAGACCATCGGAAGTGTAAGATTCACCGAACTAGGAAATTCTGTATTAAAGGCCAAAATTTGAGCATCAATGGCCAATGAGCCGAGGTCGCGCAAACCTTGGATGAACTGCTCTGGTGTCGTCGTATGGGTCAGGCGTTGGAGAATTTCTCCGAGGTGTGTTATGAACTCACGAGCACAAGTGGAATATTCCGATTGAGTAAAATTCATTTTGAGAAAAAACAAGTAGTAGACAATGAGAGGAGACAAACCTATCAGGCCTATTTAACTATTACGTCAGGTTTTTACGAGGGAAATTTCTGTTCATTTAAAATAAAAACTAAATTAAGAATAGTACATGGGTTGACTAGTACATAAGGGGGGTTCCTAATTTTAAATTTATATAATCGGATCTAATGGAAGATTTGAAGTTGGAAATAATCCAAAGGCTTTTTAAATATTTTAAAAATATTTTACTTCGTAGCAAATCCCTAACGTAAATAAAATTACAAAGAACTCAGACAAAGGCTGTGAGGCAATTGCATAAAATAATGAGCAAAGTGTTGGTTACGCAAGGACTGCTGGTGAATGATGCATGGAGGCTGTCAAGTCTGGATGACAAACGTATGGCCGGAGCTGCGAAGTTTCTGATTTGCTGTGCGGCTGGTCATAAATTATTGTTTTTGTAAGGAAAAGTCAATTTTTTCAAGATTCGTGAATTTCCTTATTCATAGGAAAATTAATACATGTGTTTTTAATTCCGGCATAACCTGTCTAAATTGTGTTGGTTATTCAAAGAGGATTGGCAATGACGGTAAGAATTCTTCCAAAACAATTATTTTTCTAAAACAACAATTTTATTGATCTGGTTTTTCGCATTAATTTCGGTATTTCTCGGAATAACAACACACGTCCAAGATAAACTCATTTAAAATTCCCACCATTTGTTATTCTAAAAGGCTGTTCTCCAACAGTTGGAGTTCAAGCCCTTCTCATATCAGGTTTTTTCGTCATTTTGAATTCTCACATCAATCATTCGAGAGCAAAAATATTTTGCGGAAAAGCTAATAATCTATATTTGCAATCTATTTCCAGATTCCTGGGAACTTCAACACGAGTCGAAGTTATGCTCAGGCTGCATTCATATGTTATACCGGAAGAGCCGGTTTCCAGTATGTGGATGGCAATTCATCAATGTCATGATTTTTTGCATCAACGAAAGTTTGCATGATTTAATATTTAATTCTACAAATGCACAACCATGTCGAATTTGAATGATATTTTACAAAATAACAAAGTAGATTTTGACGAGATTGTTGCACATCATTGTTCGCCTACGCTTAGGTAACATTCGCCCCAAATGATGCACCCTAAATTATGAAAAACCATAGAATGGCTCCTGAATAGGAACAACGAAAATTTCTTAACCAATTAAATTAAAATATTTCAAAATGTAAATGATAGATTTTGAATTTCTTAGATTTCAAATGTTTTTGGACCCAATGAATGGAGCAGGAATTAGAAAGTTTAATACCAAAGATTCATAAAGAAGATCATCAAGAGAAAAATTGTTTTTATCGAAGTTATTACTAAAGAGGATATTGTTATGTACGTGTGAGTTAAAGCTGGGGTGAACGTTCACAACTGATCAACTTCATGTGAAGGGGAATGCGTAATCAAACGGAGAGCACTTAGTGCGTAGAGGTACTCGCAGGAACTTGAGGTTTAGGTAAAAGTGTTTATTCGTGAATCAAACAGAACTGAGGAGGGAATCAGCTCCTGAGAGCTGATCCCAGTGGAAGGTCGGAGAGAGTCCGAGCGTCGTAATCGGAATCCTTCTGAGAGCTTGAGCTCTCGCTCTTATACACAATTTCTCATGATTCAATACATTCCAATAAATGTTATTTACTCTGATCATTTCACAATAGCTTAACTGAATGATGTCATGCAATGCTCATGCATAACATTCCCGGGGCTCCTGTGATGATGTCCTCATCATCTTGAAATCTAAATGACGAATTTTGAATTTAATTTGGAATAATAATTTTTCTCAATTTTTACATTTTACAATAGAATGAAGGGTTCTTCCCCTCGGATAATAAAATTGTCCGCAATTTTTGATGTGTTTGGGATTAGTTACATTGTAGTGGAAATAAATGGGAAATATTGTTGATTCAGCTGCTGTTGGTAGGAAGTCCATATCCGCTGCAACTGTGCCGAGTTGTCTTCAATGATGATTCAGGTCAATTAAAATGTGCTGATGTTTTATTTTCACTGTGGGCTTCGTCCTTCTCATGCGGATGGAATTTCTGCGAGGCTCAGCATAAATCACACTTGTAGGATTTTTCTTCTGTTGCCTTGGAATTCGTCCTTCTACTGATGTGGAATAGACTCTGAACTTGCTCGAATGGGATGATGACCTTCCATGGTCAGGGTGTGGTCGATTCCTTGTGAATTGAACGAACTTTTTCTCCTGTCTGTTGTTTTTTGGTGACTTTTTCGGGGTTTTTGCTCGTCTATTTGCTCGCTTCGGATTGTCCGCTCTTTGACTGCAACATGATTGAACCGATTTTTGCTGTTGAAGTGGAGTGGAAATTTTGACTTGCCCGGGTTGTGGGGAAATTTTGATGTTAGATGTGGGTAAAATTTTTTGCTTCTGTGGTGATGGTTGAATTTCGATGATGGTCACGGGTAGAAATTTATGTTGCTGTTCTCTTAACTCGGAGAATGGCGTGTTTTCGGGAATAAACACTGGCGGAAGAACTTCTTCACGGAGCTTCTCATCCATACGGCTGCATAACTCTTCTTCAATCAATGTAATAGGAAGGATAACCAAATCTTTACCTTGCTCATTTCCAGTTGTAGGTGAAGTTGCTTTGAATTCCTCTGTAACTGCTTCAGTTTTTTCTGTATTTTCATCTGTATACTCTTGAACTGCTTCAGTTTTCTTTGTCTCTGTGTCGCATGCTTCACTTTCTTCCTTCACAATAACTTTCGATTCGGGTATGGCTATCTCAGTCTGTGCTACAGCAATTGATGTTGAAATATTCGTACCGTAATTTTTGATGAGTTCTCGTTTGGCTTCTAGTGCTTTCTGTTTTTTCCAATATTCTCGCTCTTGTTTCTCAAAGACGTACAGCTTACGGCGTAGTTCAATCTCCTCTTATATCATGGCTTTCTCCGCAAATTCTTCCATTTTGTTGATATCTTCCACGTCCCAATAATGTTCTCCAGACTCAAATTCGCGTGTGGGGTCCATCAAAATAAATTTCAATATGAATAAGTCGTACGAGAAATATCTGACCTTGTTGCGTCTTTTATTCTCCATAATTTGATCAATCAGCTCGAGTAGAAATGGGAGGTAATTTCGGATGTAACGTTCAATCAGCTGGATGTTCTTATAAGCTTCAGGGAAAGGATTGTTCCAAATTTCGCTAGCTTTTTCTGCCTCTTCAATGATGTGGAACAATGACCAAGTGGCTCCCATGTAGACCAGGCTGTTTGTTTGGAGGGTGGCAAACATTTTCTGCCGTATTGCTTCCATTTTCGCGATAATTTTTGTGGAAAATGTTCGTAATCACTGAAAATTGTTGAATTGCCTAAACCAAATGGGCCTCCACCATGTTGTGTACGTGTGAGTTGAAGTTGGGGTGAACGTTCACAACTGAACAAAGATGTAATTGGTATGCGTGAGTCAGTGGTAAAGTACTGCCAAAGCGAAGGTACACGCAGGAACTTGAGGTTTAGGTAAAAGTGTTTATTCGTGAATCAAACAGAACTAAGGAGGGAATCAGCTCCTGAGAGCTGATCCCAGTGGAAGGTCGGAGAGAGACCTTCTGAGAGCTTGAGCTCTCGCTCTTATACACAATTTCTCATGATTCAATACATTCCAATAAATGTTATTTACTCTGATCATTTCACAATAGCTTAACTGAATGATGTCATGCAATGCTCATGCATAACAATATTTGGGGATAATAAGCTGATTGTAACGGAATGGAGCTTGAGAAATTGTTTCAAGTTGGCAGAGGAATGCCTTTACATACACACGGTAAATAAGCACACTGTACATTTATTTGCGAGAAAAAATAGCAAATTCTCTGCGTGCTCACATCTGACTTTGTCATTTTATTTTCATAGTAGGTACGAATATTAGTAAGATACATGGATGATTAATATTTGGAATCTTAAGCTGAGAATCCGCTTTTTAGTTGACGTAAAAAACCGAAAATCCCCTCTTTTACCCATTTCATGCACAACCGTGGACAAACAATGCTACTTAACTTCGTAACAAATCCCAACAATAACTTTTTTGAACTTTTCGTTGGTCAATGGATTGTGACCATTTCCGCCTTTCCGAAATGACATGGATTTACCTTATATTCATAAGCCATAAAGTTACATTGTTATTACTTATTTTCGGTGAAAGAACCTGAGTTGAAATGCATCAAAGTTGGGATATTTTTTGCGATTATAGTTAACATTACAAGTAAAATAAAAAAAATTAACTTTATTTATTAACTGATTCAAGTGCACCAGTGATGAATGTTTATGAGCACAATTTACACCCATTTTAAAAGGGTAGAGCAAAATATCTCAGATAATTTGACATTGCGATCGACATTGTGTTTCAATAATCTCGATCTTTTCAGCCTGGTTTATTTTCTGTAATAAACAATTTTTTCCTAGAGTCAGTACAAGCTGGTGATTACGTCAAATTTTTTTCACTAACTTCCCGATTCGCAGAAAAATCCACGCTCCGTTGAAGTTGTTCTCGAAATACATTTTCTCATCATTTTTAATTAACACGTAGCCTGTCCAGATTTCTCATGTATTTTATTCACACACATTTACCATGGACGGAGATTGTGTCAATCAAAAGTATTTTTTGCACCAAAGCCAATTATTATGGTATTATATTTTTGCCATAAATTTTTATTTTCGGCTCATTAAAAATTCCAAACATTTGTAAAAATTCTAAAATAGCTGGCCTCTAATACGTGAATCATACGTCTTCTCAATTATACTTTTTCTCGTCATTTTTAATTCTCACATAACCTGTCTATAAGCATGTTAATCAAAAACATGTTTGGCTCGGAGCGATGTTTTGGGAACAAAAACGTTTTCCACAAAAGCCAATTATGTAATTAATGCATTTTTGTTATCAATTTCTCAAATCCTGGTATCACAAACACGCGTGGAAGTTGTGCTTATGTATTAAAAATACCCATAATTTATAATTCTAAAATGGCCGGTCTGCAATACGCGTCACACACTAAATTCCCAATTTTCGAAATTAAAGCTCAAAACTTCGAAGTATTTATTCGAATTTCAAAAAATTCAAAAATCTGACCTGGAGAATTAAAAATGCTACAAACTGGTTATTATTTGGTCAAAATCGGTTGACAACTATTCCATTAATTTTGTTTTATACGAAAAAACCGAAAATCTCCGATATCTCCCCTATTTTGCATGCCACCGCCCTGCAACCACCACCAATTCATGGGAGGCATACATACAAGCTTACAACGCAAGCTTATACTTGCAGAAATCCAATGTTCAAGTATTGCAGCTGGTCCAAAATTTGGAAAACGAAAAGAAAGAATGTTTGAATAATTTGAACTTATAAGAAGGATTTAAAGCTACTCTCTTAAAACAAGATGATCAAAATAATTATAATATGCTGGAACCACATTCGATGTATAATTCAGCATTTCTAGATACCGATGAAATTGAGCTACGCATTGAAATGCTTCAAAATGAATTTTCTCAACAAGGACAACGAAAGAAAAAAATAAAAGATTGCAAGCGTATAAGAAATGAATTGAGAGACCAGGAATTTCAAAAATGGAGCAATCTTCCTTCAAAAGGAAAAGGAGTTTCCCAATTCGCCGATTACCCACCCGCAAATAGATGGCTGGTAGACAAATACGGTTTATCCACATCAGAGTGGACCAATGCTATTAAAATGACAGCCAATACTTTGCCCACAAGATCCAATCCAGGTTTTAGCCAGGGGAATAGCCGTTGCAGATACTGTAGCGAGTATGAAACATTAGGACATATCCTTGGCAAATGCCCTAGAGGGGATCTATTACGAAATAACAGGCATCATGCAGTGAGATCACTGATTGCGTCCAAATTGCGAGAAAATCATTATAATGTAGAGGAGGAAGTATTTTGTGAAGACAGAGAAGGAAGAAGTAGGAGAGTCGATATCTTTGCGGTGGATCCTAAATCAAAAAAAGCCTACATTATCGATCCCACTATTAGGATTGAAGATCACCCAAACCAAGCAGAATATGTCAACCAGGAAAAGAAATCTATATACGACCCTTGTATTCCATACTTTCAAGAAAAATATGGAGTCCGTGAAATACAAACAAT
>JAQFXU010003869.1:0-14970 GCA_034693705.1 Spatulosminthurus flaviceps
AATGGGAATTTACCCTCCGTTCAAATTGAATCTTCTTCAGTTGTTTAAGTTGGTACTTGGGCAATTCCGGATTAAAAACTTCAAAGTCCGATGAGTCTTTCCAGAGGTCAAGGAAATCAAATTGCAAAGTCGTGAGGTTGGGGAAGTAAGTGAGAAGAAAATTGGAGAATGCGCAGAGATTCAATTCGTATGCGTCAGAAAAGCGCAAATGCTGAACGAGAGGTCCAAATTTCAAGATGAAATCTTCTACGCTGCGGTGAAAAGGGAGATAAGGCTTATCATGTAGCGTTACGCTCAGCACCAGCATCTCATTGTGAGTGAGTAAGGCCGCCTCCAAAGTTTTGGTCACGGTCCCTAAGTTTAACTTTTTTGTTCTTAGATTCCCTTGATTAAAGTTAGTTTTGGTAAGAAATGTTTCCACCCAAATCCATTGAATTTTCATTTGAATTTCATAATGGACGGGGACGAAGGTCTCGGCTACTTCTTTCCAATGCCTACTTACGCCCCAACAGTTTTCCAAGTCGTCTTGGTTTAGGAAGCTAAAAATGTTTTTGAGGATCTAAAAAACCAGAAAAATGTTCTGGAATACACGCAGTAGTAATTGGTGGGTAACAAAAAAATAAAATGATTCTTACGAGATGTTGTGAGAAGGCGGCATTTTCAATGGTCAAGTCATCCTCTGGATCTTCTTGTGGAATTTCCTCCAAAATGTTGACATCATCGATTGGCTGACCCTCCTCGCTGCATTGATTTTTGGCAGAACTCTGTTGGGGAGGTGAAGCCTCCATTTTTATTGCAAAGTGGATTTTTCTCAAAAAACAGCAAAATCAATAAAATTTAAATAAATTACCACTTTTTGTTAATAATAATTAATTATTATTGCTTCGTGGAAAAAATATTGAAATTGTGAGAATAAGAAAATGCTTGGAAATGAACTGGTCTTGGAATTAATTGCGTAAACTCAGCACGTTCGGGCATTTAAAAAAATTAATGATTGTGTTTATCTTGTCGTCATACCTGGAATTTTGTCTCCAAATTCAATTTTTTTTAAAGTGAACACTTACGTTTCTAACGATTGGGGATTTTGTTCAATAGCAAGTTGAATTCGGCGTTGTTTTTAATTAACACATATCGGTTAAAAAACTTTATTGTACAATAATTAATTCTTGATGTAGGCAAAAATATAAAAGCCAACAACGAACTGAGATTCGAATGCACTCACTCACAAATGATAAATGGATGGACAGGGGTCTGAAGCAGAGTCAAACTAAACAATAAAGACATGAGGATGAATGTGTGCGACCAAAGGCATTGCGGGTCCTTTCATTTTGTGTATAAAAAGCCGATTTCAAAAGAGAATTGCTTGGCATTGCTGAATAATTAGGTCAATTGCTACTTACAGTTCTTGGTTCATTGCTACTTGAACTTCCAGGAATAGCATTTTCTTTAGAATTTTTAAAAATAGAAGGGGAAACATGAATGTTCAAAGAATGCTTTTGTTTACTATAAAATATTTCGAATATATTAGTTTTTTTATTTTAGGGGGCATTTTACCGCCAATAAGGGACTTACGCTCCCCGCAGACCTCTCTGAGTAAACATTCTGTTCTTTTAGGTCATTTTTAATAAATACAAAGTTTGTTCTTTAAGCGCAAGGGCTTTATAAATTTCTCCTTGGATATTTTTAGTACCTTTTCTCTCTCGACTGGGTTTTTTTGGGTGCGTTGTCCTTTCATTCTATTCAGCGGAGAAGAGAATAAGTGCGTAAGGGAAAAAGGAATGTTATTTTTGGGGATGTAAACAGCTCAGGAATCGTTTCATTTCCTTTCCCAATCCACTCTCACAAAGAATCAGCTTCAGGAAGATTATTGGTCACGTCCTATGGGATTTGATTTTAAAATTGTTTCATACATTTTATGCAGAGTTGCCAATGACAAAAATCGAAAAGCCCAGGATGTTAGGGCTTGTGCGGGTTTTGGGGGCAACGAAAATCCTTGGTTTTTCGCCAATTGAGTTTTTCATATGCACACGGAAAAATTCTAACACGTGTCCTTCTCAATTCGTGCGTCAAATGTTTCACGCGTATTAAATATTTTAGACGACAGGGTACCTCAGAAACCCACATAACGCTGCACACTGGGGAAAACCTATGAACTGATGTTTTTTCTCCTCCAAAACGGTTAATATTGCAGACTAAAGAAAGGAAATTTGTTGGAAAGAATGATTGTGATTTTTAGTACAGAATTTCGATTAAGCTCGGCCGTTATTTTGCCCACTTTAACTGGTACAATCCAGCAAATTACTAAATGGTTTGTGCAACGAAAGTGTTAGCGCGAGAACTTCATGAGTCCATTTTTGATGAAATCTTGAAAAAATGACACCAGCCGTCGATGAATATTTATTTCAATGTTGATACAATTTTGAATTAAAAAACTTATTACTTAATTTAATGAATAACGAAGTGCGAGTGTGCTGTACCATTGAAAAGCATTATTACTACCTTATCTTCACTTGAGGTACTCGCCCTCGTTTATTCCTTTCACTTCAGCATCATCTTTCCCACTCAATACACAGCCTATTCACTTTTATCAAGCAACATTTTTTCATCCACACAGTTTAGCCAGTCTCACTCCAGCTCGAAAGGCTCCTCTACAGTAGTGTGTTCCATGTTCATTTGTTGAACGTATTTGATGCGCCCACTTGAATTTACAATTTTGGGATAAAAATGTACACTGTGTGATCCGGAAGATAATTTTCTAATGTGCATATTTATGTAATCCAGAGCGCTGTAACAAATTTCCGTATTTCAAATTCTAACTTACACGCTCAAATCCAGGGTTCAATTTCTATGCAGTAGATTCACTATAGAGTGGCAGCTCCCTCTGAACAAATAACTTGTCCTCCCAACAGTATTAATAGTAAGCTGCTCCAATGTAAAAATTGATATTTTGATTTCAAAGAGTAATAATATTATGAGAGAGTCATAATAATAATAATTATGATTATGCATTATACTTAAGTTCATGGTTTACAAAATGATTTACTGCACTTTAATGCCGTCTGTAGTCAAACTTGCCCTTCAAAAAGTTAAGCTAAGTATTTTGACCATAGCGGCGTTAAATATGTACATTCAACAAAGATGTAATTCAAACTGGCATTTAAGGGTTTTCCTGTTAAAGTCTGTCGTGCTTATGTACATACATATGGATTAAAACCCTAAGATCAACTGTTATACCGATTACCTGAAGCATTGTTAGCAATAAGTTAAGCGACGTTAAAGTCTGAGAGTTTTTTTTAGTTTAAATGCGAAATAATTTTCTTGGCTGATTTATTGTTTTATAGTTACATTTCTGTTCAAACAAAATTTGGATTAAAAAATAAGTAGTGGCTTAGGTATGGTATGGAAGACCTTGGTTTTGAAGGGTTTTAAAATCCTAATCGGACATAGCACTGTAAAGGTAAGTTTTATTGCTTAGGTTGGACGCCGTTCGAGTATTTTGTGGCTATTTGGGCATTTATATTTCCTAAAGATTCCATTATCCCTGGCATCTATGTGTAATGCTCATTTTCTTAAAATATATTGCCAACAGGATTTAGTTTCAATCAGTTGGTCAATTAGTTGTTTATTTAAAAGTTTCATTAATTTTATTGCTGGCTCCAAAATTTGATAGGCATGATAAACATTATTATGTCGTGAAGGTTAAACTTGCAACAGTATTTTGTGGCAATCAATAGAAATGAAGGGTGGAAAAACAATCGCTCAAAATCTGCAGTATCCTTGAAGAATCTAAGGCGCTTCTCCGTACCAGAAATCCTTGCAATGTGTTTGCAAGTTTGCCTCATGTGCGTTTCATTTTTGGGCCTGGCCTATGTTGCTCTGCAATAGTAATTTTTGGACCAAATTGCACCTCTACCAGTCACTACGGGAATCATGGAAAAATCTAATGACGTTCATATTTTTATTTGTTCAAGAGCAATTCTTTATGGAAAAGTTTATTTCTCAAGTTAAGTATTTTTTGATCAAGAGCCGGAGGCTGAGTATCCGTATTTTGAATAATAATAATTAGCAGTTTATTGACTGATTCAGCATAACCTCATACAGTTGTGCGGTGTAATTGCGAGATACATAATAAAGAGCCCCATGAGGGCATATAAGCTTAATACTAGATTCGTAAAGTAATGGGTGTGATACAAATTGTTGAACAGTTATTAGTTGCAATGATTACAAAATTATAAAAGTCCCTGTGGCGGGAAAAAAACTTTCGAAAGGATTACCTGATGATCCGCGATTCACGTCGAGAGTAAAAGAGATGTACATACGAAACTGTTAAAAAAAATCATTATGGGGCAAAATGGAAAATATTCAAAGTTGCCGAGGTTATGGCCTTACAATCTTTTTGGTACATCAATATTATTCATACATTGATAAATATAAATATAATTCCCTACCGTAGCTTTGTTTCTACAATAATAAACGCTAGTTCTTGCAAATTTCACAACACAAGTTTTGCTCCTGTCCCATTTGCCAATCTCTAATACCAGTAACTTTTACTGGCGAGTTCTGAAAAAATGAAAACAAAAATTGTTTTATACCATTTAAAAACTTTGATATTATCAATAAACGTTTACGTTTGTGGTACATGACAACTTATTTATTTTTGATGGAAATTAAGAAATGTTAATGATTTACCTTCTCTGCCACGTACACTTTCAAGTGTGGAACAAGTCTGAAGCCAAATTCGTAGCTCACGTGAGTCAGAGTTTCCAACGTGGCAACATAGCTTGCTTTTAAAGTGAGTCGCCTTAAATCTGATAATTCCATTAAAACCATCAACTCAGTACAAAATCCTTTCTTCACTATACGATATTGAAATTTTTCAGTCATTTGATAAATAGGTCTGAAATGGCTTACCTGTTAATTTTGAGATGGGGGATTGGCTTTTAAAAGCTTCAATCTGAGCATCAGAGAAAATTCCCCTCTGTGCTGGGTCCAGTAGTTGAGCCACAACATCCGGAGAAAGGCCAGTGAAGGCACAATCCATTAATTTTTCACGTTCCCGTTGAACATTGATCGTCATGGACTTTAAGTGTGGACAATATTTCGGGAATGCCCGCAAAAGTTCTGCAATTTCAGTGATCAAGGCGGTAAATTTTAAATCCTCAATTAGTGGAAACAACTTTTGTAGTGTCGGAAGGGAACTTAAGGGTAGTTTCCAGACCTCCAACCGCTTTATTTGGGATACCCAGGAGGAATTCGTAATCTCAGGTAAATCTTTATTGATCGATTCATCCCACGGTACGTCCGAGGATTCTTCCCACGATGCAATTGCTAAACGAATTTCACTGACGTTCGGAAATATTTCCTCGAGTGAAATACCGGCTGAGAAAAATCTTTCTTCACAGCATTTGTGGAAAATGAGAGTTCTTACCCCTTTTAATTGAGGTATATTTACAAATCCCCACTCTGCTGCAGGGGACATCTCAAAGGTGCGCAAGCTATCCGCGCTGCTTCGTAAAATGGACAAAATCACAGCCTTCACCATTTCTATCGTGGATTCTTCCTCCCATTTACAAATATTTAGATTTAAGTAGAAGGAAGATAATTTGGGCTGATGCTGTGCCAGCTTTTCAAAAGCCGACGCAATTGTCAATCCATTTTCAGAGTAATCCACGCTGTAACTGACGGACTTCAAAGCTTGGACTTTATCCGCAATCATAAGGTCATTAATACTCGGAAGGGGAAAGTGAATTATTTCTTTCAGATTTGGTCCAATTTTCAGGAACTTCCCCAACATTTCGAAATGGGAATTTTCATACCATCCAAATTGAATCTTCTTCAGTTGTTTAAATTGATTCTTCGGCAAATCCGGGTTAAAACCTTCATAGTCCGGCGAGTCTTTAAAAATCGGATGAGAGATAAATTGCAAAGTCTTTAGGTTGGGAAATGCAGTGAGCAGAAAATTGCGACACACTACGGCATCGGAATAAAGTCCGAAGTGTTGAACAAGTGGTCCAAATTTCAAGAGGAAATTTTTCACGCTAAGGTGTTCGCGCTCAAAAGAAAGATTCCATGTCTTGACGCTCAGCACCACATTCTGATTGTGAGTGAGTAAGGCCGCTTCCAGAGTTTTGGTCACCTCCGACAAGTCTAACTTGTACCCTTTTGAAATCCTTTGATTTAAACGTGCTCTTTTGTAAAGAACTATTGAGTTGGGACGCTTAACGCTCATTGTAATTTCATAATGGACGGGGACCAAGGTCTCGGCTACTTCTCTCCAATGCTTACTTACACCCCAGCAGTTTTCCAAGTCGTCTGGGTTTAGGAAGCTTAAAATTTTTTTGAGGATCTAAAAAACCAAAATACACGCAGTAGGAATTGGTGGGTAACATAACAGTAAAATGATTCTTACGTGATATTGTGAAAAGGCGGCATTTTCAATGGTCAAGTCATCCACTGGATCTTCTTGTGGAATTTCCTCCAAAATGCTGACATCATCGATTGGCGGTTCCTCCTCTCCGCATTGGTTTTTGGCAGAACTCTGTTGGGGAGGTGAAGCTTCCATTTTTATTGCAAAAATGAGTTTTGGAAAAAGCTACAAAATAATCAAAGTTTAAATTAATTACCATTTTTTTGTAAATTATCATTGTTTCCTAAAAAATATTATGGTGAACAAGAAGTGCATGGAAAGGAACTTGTCCTGGAAATAAAGGGGTAAACTCAGCAGGTTTGGATGTGTAAAAAATTAATGATTGTGTTTAGCTTCTCTTCATACCCTGAAATTTTGTCTCCGATTTCAATTTTTTCTTGAGAGTCAACACATGTGTTTCTTACGATTAGCGATTTGTTCAACAGCAAACTTAATTCGGTGTTGCTTTAAATTAATACCCATTAAAAATTTAGTCGAATAGCAATTATAATAATTATTGTGATGGGTAGAATTAAACTAGAAAATACAAAAAAGGAGATATTCGAATGCACTCACTAACAGATTATAAAAGGAAGGACAAGCGTCTGAAGCAAAGTCAAACTCAGCGATAAAGACATGAGGATGAAAGCCAGCCACCAAAAGCATTGAGAGGGTCCTTTCATATGTATTGTCTGTAAAAAGCCGATTCCTAAAGTAAATTGCTTGGCATAGCGATAAATTGCTATTTTTACAGTTGTTGGTTCATTGCTCCGTGACCGCTTCCAAGAATGGATATTTCTTCACAAGTTTCAAAATATAGAATGGAATAATGTCAAATCAAAGAATGTTCATTTTTGCTATAAAATATTCCAATTATATTAGTTTTCTTATTGCAGGGGGCATTTGACTGACAATAAGCGGCTTAAGCTCCTCGCAAACCTCTCTGAGTAAAAAGTTCATTTGTAAAAGTTGTGTCCTTTTAGGCCACTTTTAATAAATACGAGGTCTGCTGTATGCAAGCACAAGTGCTTTGCATATTGGATATCTTTAGTATCTTTTCTCTCTCGACTGGATTCTTTTGTTTGAGATCAGCAAAGCAATTTAAAAATAGCTCGGACACGGCAAGTATTTTTGGTGTTAGTCTTGAAACCGACCGATGTTCCATGAATATCCCGAGCACTTTTATACGCCAGTAGCTCTCCAAAATAATGTTAAGCATACCAGGATGGAACATTATAAGAAGGCTTATTAGTAAATTTCTGGGCATGTATGTACTTACAATATTATTCTACTTATTATGATGCCCAAGTAGGGCCACAATTTTCCAAGTGCTATATTTTATAGTTACGTACTATGTAATTAATTCCCATACCTTGAAACTCCCATTTGAATGCTGAACGCAAGGACCCACGCCTTGGGTACGTTGCCCTTTCATTCTATTTAGAGGGGAAGAGAGGAAGTGCGATAGGGAAAAAAGAATATTAGGAATAGCTTCCTTTCCTTTCCCAATCTACTCCCACAAGGAACCAGCTTCAGGGAGGTTAAAGGTCACGTTCTATGGATTTGATTTTTAAGATGTTACATAATTGTTAAGCAGAGTTGGCAATGACAAAAACCCAAAAGCACAGGGCTTTTGGGTTTTTGGGGCACCAAGAATCCCGAGTTTTCGGGCAATGGTTTTTTTCATATGCGCACACATGCAAGTGAAGGCGTAGTGTGTATGGTAGTTGGTGCTTCCCAATCAAGTTATAAATGCACAACATGAGATTAGGAGGGAATAGGAAAGGAAATAGGATTAAATGTGCTCTACAAATTAATTTAAAAATAGGAATATGAGAAAAGATACTGCGTACTACTTTTGGTGAAAAAATTGTTTTTCTCTTTCATAGTACATAGTATTTATGATTGGAACTTTGAATGTTTCCACGTGCCAGTGCTTAAGTACATGTAGCATAGTATATGTGGTTTAGTCATCAAAATAATTTTTATAATTTTCCTTTGTCTCTAACTATGAGTCTAGATAATTGTCTATGTATGAGCCAATGCATTGCCACTAAAATTTCGGTTCTGCGCCTTCAAGCCTTCGGCAGGGAAAATCTAAAACATTTTCCCAAGAAAATTGATTCTGGACAATATTAAATTATGGTAAAAGAAAATTGCATTCTCAACAGTACAAAATTTCGTTTTCACAGTGAAAAACCAAGTTTTTGTAGATGCGTAGTTTTCTAGGCTAGCAACAAGTCTCATTAAACTTTTAATGCTGAGTTTCGGCTCGGATTTTTGGAATTCGGTGGAATCTTAAAATACATAAGGTAATCCAAGCAAACGGATTTCAACCCCAATTGTTGTACATAATTCGCTACTCTAGCTCCATAGTCACCGTCCATGCTTGCTCTGTAGGAATTGATTTGGTCCTGGAGGCTCCGGAAACAGGTTGGAATTCCATAACTGGCGTCTAATTCAAGAGCTAAGCTATTAAGATATTTAAGCCTAACCAGCACAATGCGTTTACCATGCACATCCACATACTAATTTTACACAAAATTCCTAGCTTGAAAGAATATTCTGAAATGTGGAAAATTCTTTTTTGCTACTATTTTAAGTGGACGTTTTTGAAAAATGCAGTTTATATAATGAAGTTTTGTGAAAGGGTTGGAATAATTCTTGTAGCGGAAATTTTTGACCACTAACGAACAAAACAAGAGTATCTTCCACTAGGAACAATCAATTCTCATATGACAAGTAATCTCACAATCAGCTTGGTTACCGTAAAATAAACTTCAAACTTGACAATAAACGATCAACTACATAATTATTTTAAAGCGTTCTTACTTATACGCTTAACGTTAGAAGTTAAAGTCCGGTTATGATATTTAAGAATCTCGGAAGATCTTCTAAACTGTAAAATTGCATAAAACGCAATGTAATTTTCAGTAGTAACGTACGCATTGCTTTCTGTATCATAAATATCTATTCTTACAAACATGATGAATATTCTTTGGGAGTTCTGGTACCGCAAGTCTAGGATAGGAAAGAATAATCACTTTCGGGTCACAAAAACCACCCGAAAAGGGGGAAATTTTGCAAGGCTTTTGCGGAAAGTTTTCTCTTTTATTAATTAATTTTTGTGGGTATCTGCTCGTTTCCTTAACTTCTTTGACGAATTGAATTTCCTAATGCCAACATCCAATCCTATGCGAAGTTGAGCTGGACTAACATTCTGAACGCTTTCAATGTTTTTAGAACAATATCCACTGCGAACTCAATCCTAAAGTTTAAAAAATGAGAAGGATTGAAATAAAATCACTGATAAATTATGGGATATTTGTGGATTTACTGCGAAAGGGGAAGATTTTTCCCGCGAAAGGAAATACATTTCTGGTTCATTCAAACATGTACATTTTCATATTTTACTGTAATTTCATGCAAATTTCAAAAGAATTTGAAAAAGGGTTTTTGGCGCAATTTTACAAGGGATTTAATGCAACAAGTTAATTGCTTAGATAAAGTTACTTACTCCTCATTGTCATTCAATAAACTATACGTAGGCAAAAGCATCAAAATTATATGTATAACTTTTATCAAGGCAGAAAGATTTATACGCTAATATGCTTGGGAAGATTTTGAAAATGATGGAAAAAATTTCTGCCCAAAAACACCTTTTCCAAAGGAAATTTTGTGGGAAATTCTTGAGAGGAAATTGAATTTTGTTTTGAAATTTTTGGAAGCAATAGGTGAATATAAAAAATTGTTAATAAACGTTTTGAGACATTATGAATTATGAACTTCATTAGTTAGAAATCCTGTATATCTTAATAGTGAGAATAAAATCCGCTAATTTTTAGTATTCAATTTACTCCATAAATCCCAAAATGGATGAATCGGTAAGAATTTACAACTTAAATAGCAGATCACGATGCTTCGAAAAACGAGTTTAGACAACAGCCATGACTTTCCATGTTTGCGAATCAATCTGCAGGAACAGAAATACACTCGAGGATATTTTGCCTCAAAATCTATACGTATCTACTAGCAAATCTGTCGAGACTAAACGCCGATCATACAAAGACGTAGGCAAATAATGCACAAAATGTTGAAGATGGCCTGTAATCTTTATTCGGGACATTAAGTCAAATAATTTATTTACTGATTTATCAAGACAAAAACAGGAATGTGAGATGGACACGGAAGCATCCCACAAGAAGTACCCCCTGACTTGACCTGAAACGTCGTGATTGTAAACTTAACGAGAAAAAATCTTACGAAGTGTTGGATTACCTCAAGACAAGTTTTATTCGTAAGATTATTTTGGTTATTTTGGTTTTCGCATCAACTGTCGCATCAAATCAAGACTATTGCAAGAATTTGAAAAATTTAACTTTTTATTATAATTTGAAAATGATTTGACGAAGTCTCGTGTTGATCATTGATCTTTGATTAAACATGTAGCTTTTAATTACATCGCATTCAATTAGAATCCGAACTACCTCAGCAATGTAATTTCATATTTATCTTGTTTCCCTGCGTTTGCTTCTGTGTTAAAGTTTTGTGTCCATTTGTGTTTTTAAAGCAACGCATGTGTTTTAAAAATCAATCAAGCTAGCAGCTTGAATGACATTTACAAAGCTAAAATGGACGCTGAAGGTTGTACAAATTATGGTCAAAAATTTATGTATAATTTACTACGAAATGAAAATGTGCATTTTAATTTGTGAGTGTGAAAACTACCGTTAAATTGTTGAATATCAATTTGAAGTAGGGGTAATTCCCCTTATTATTGATCGTATAACGTTAAAAACCTAAAAATAATTTCATTTGATGAAACATTTCAAAATTGAAGCACACCATGAAAAAAATCCAGACGTTACCAATGTTGCAAAATATTGGAACACTATGCAGTTTTCAATTGTTGTAGCTGCCCCATCGTTTTTTTCGTTTTCATGTTATGCTGACTATCATATTTCAATTCTATGCAAGGTTGTGTGTAGGGTGAAAAATAAATTATCCGCACGTTTCATCTAATTTATAAAATGTCGTAAAAGTCGTCTTAAGAATAGAGAATTTGTTCGAGCTGTAAAAAACCAAAATGCTCCTGACGTGTTTTTCATGATTTGAGTTCAAAAATTCTGATCCTCCTGCTTCGTCTGTCTGTAATAATGTATTCCAGTTCACAACGTCGCAGTTTACTCACGAACTGAAATAGATACTTGAAAATCCTTCGGATGTCTGGCAACTCTCATCAAAAATAACTTTTACAAACTGACCTTGCACCCGAACCCGTTGCGCATACTAAACTCAATTCAAACCCGTTGTGAATGAATTCCCGCATATAAGTAATGACCATAAAAGGGGCATTTTTATCACTTAGTCAGGGTTCTCCGTGGCAAAGGGAAACTGAGGCCGGGAACGAGCGTCAAAGTTGTAACCCGGCAAACAAGTTTGCTTAATTATTTAATCCGTTTTAACAGATTGCAACTTGAGCCGCTTAACAACAGGATACACCCTTGCATGGTTAGCCAGTTTGGAGGGTCTTGTGCTCCCACCCATCCGGGAGCTCATAACACACCCGTCCTTCACCTACGGAGATCGGACCACAAAATCGCAGCTCGCCCCACTCAGGCTATGCCTGAGTTCAGTGGGGGGTTTTTTTGGATCCTCTTATTCATGTTTATACAACTTTCATTATTATTATAATATGCATTGATTAATATTACGTACATTCATAATTTAATTAGATCAGGAAACAGATCGAGAACGAGCGTCCAAGTTTTAATCCCGCACCCCGGGCTTGCTTGATTTTAATATTCGTTTTAACGGATACAACTTGGGTCACCGGAACAACAGGACACACATTTGACAAGGATAGCCTGTTAAAAGGGTCTTGAGATCCCACCCATTTGGAAGTTCACGTTCCACAAGTCCTTCCTAACGGAGGTCGTACCACAAAATTGTTGTTGTTGAAAACGCTATTACTCTTAAACTTACGAAACTAATTGTGTAATTTGTTTTAAAACTTTGCTTAACCTCACGTTGAATTTTTTCAGCCTTCCCTTCTCAATTAGTTTTTTAAAACCACCGCCTGGTCCTGATGAACACGCAGGTTATTTTCGATGTTTGAAAATGCTTTTCCTTTCCCAATTACAAAATTAATTATAGTGCAATTTTTTAAGAAGCTTTGCTCAACGTCACATTGGATTTGTTTCAGCTTTTCCTTCACCTTACCTTGTCAATGTATTTTATAAAACACAAACGTTCTCGTACACCTCGGGAACACGTACATAATTTTGTTTTTTTGTAAATGCCTTTCCTTTTCGAGTTACTAAACTACATGTGTAAATGTTTTTTAAAATTTTGCCCAACGTTACGTTTGATTTTCTTTTCTAGGTTACAGAACGCCCAAGCTCATCAAACGTTTTTTTAAAGCAATTCCAACTTCAATTTCAAGATTTTCTAAATGGACTACCCCGATACCAAGAGAAGGAATGAATGCGAAGAAAAGCTGAACACCGAGCTTGCGAAACCTATAAACAAAGGGCAGATCATTAACAGGCCGACCGCGAAAGGAAGGCAAAGAACCGACAACAAGAAGAGGAAGCAGAAACAAAAATGTCCGTTGCCTTACTATCGCATTGTGCTGATCCTAACTTACCCATCATCCGGAGAAGTCTACCCACTTGCTCACTTAAACTAATGACAGTGGCCATTTAAGACCATTAAAGACACTTAATTTTGTGTCCACTAGGAGCGAATGATATATAGTTATTTTGAATTTTTGTAGTTTTTTGGACTAGTAAACGGTTACGTGTAAAAGAAACCCATCCGGCTACTGGTTATAAAAATTAATTTTACATAATTAAATAACTCTCTTCTTCAGTTATAAGTTTGGCTTGGTTTGGCTACTTATTTGAAATGTTTTGCTAATAAATTACGCTTACTGTCCAAATGTCATTTACGTATGTAGGTAAAAGTGAGTATTCACTGGCCAAACGATTTACAGGATATCAGAAAAAATCACAAGAAAAGTACTCCCGTAAGTCAATATTTACTTATTAATTTAGTAAAAAGTTACTGCTGTAGAAGAAAAACACTTAAAATAAACAAAAATTCATTATGTATTTATTTATATTTCATTAATTAATAATTTATATTTCTTCAAATAATTTAAAAGCCTTATATGTTGATGATATCACCATGATCATGGCTGTTTACAAATTTTTGAGCCAAAACCAATTTGTGTTGACTAAACGTGTACGCAGTTCAGTAAAAAATTCTTTCTTTCGGGTATTTTACTAACTATTTGATTGGATATCAGCAAATTGGAATTATTCAAGGTTCCTGCATTTTAGTGAGCATGTTAAAATGGTTTGCACGATGATGACGTTGTGTTGGGTTTTGAAATGCTTGGCGCAGCTCCAACCCAAGCTATCATTTTTCTCCTTATACATATGTCCATACATTTGGACGAACAATCCAGAACAGAATCGCTTAAGCCTTTGATTTTGTACATTTCATAAAACAGTGCTGATAGTTTAAGCACTTTTGAAACGTACCCTGCAGCAAAGTTCCAAGGGGCAAAACCCCATTTTCAAGAACTACAATTTGCAATATCAAGGAAGATTTTTCTCACCCGGTAATTTACTCGGAAAACATTTCAAAATGTCAGCAAAATTCGTTCAAGGATTGAATCTTGGGAATCATCATCGGAAGAATCGATCAGTCGGCATGTTAATGTTTTTCATTCAACAGCTGGTATCGTTTTTCTGATACGCAGTCTAATCCATGATATATGTAAATACTCGATCTCTGCAATCACTAATAATTATTAAATTTAAAATTTTTTATGGGGTAAAACTAAACGGACAGTATTTTTAGTACAAGTATAAGAAATATCGAGTAAAATAATTCAACCCGAAATGTGCATGCCAAAATCAGATCAACAGCATTTGACAACGTGCAACTTCTGAAGCCACTAAAACGACTAAATACACCGTAAAATGGTGACAGAGTAGATACCTGCCCTTGTAGATGCATGTCATCCAATTTTTTTGGGCATTGAAAATTAATAAGGGGTGCATATAATCAAAAGCAATTTTCGTGGGATTTTCCATTCTGAATGCGCACGATGTGGTTAAAAGCTACATGTATGCCTTCTACATGTAGAATTAAATATAAACTACCAAAGGAAATGTTGCAGGACAATATTATAGCTGTAAATCATGGAGCATGTAGAACAGCTCCTAATCATTTGTACAGTTAGTCAATCAAAATATATATCCTCAAACTGCATTTATTAAATACTTATTAATTGATCTACTTAATTTTAGCTGAAGATAAAGTTTACTTCATGATAAAATCCTTTACTCTTGTGGCATAAAATGTGGGTGCATATAGTGCTTAATTTGAAATAGTAACAAATGATATCACCTATTTAGATTTTGGTGTGCATAGAAAGTGGTACAGGACACTCGTACAATTTCAGCAAATGTTAATTATAGGCTACTACGTACAGGCAATGTCCATGTGAAGTTCAAGATAAGGCGTGGGATGTTTTAAATAAATATTGG